>CM035170.1:41027441-41175606 GCA_020205615.1 Panax quinquefolius
TAACAACATAATTCACGGGCATGAGATAGGCCGCACAGGATAGGTTATTCCAACGGAATAATAAAGAATGGAATAACGAGAAGAATTTTACCATATATGCGGTACTTCGCATATACAGGTTATTCCAACATAATAATAAAGAATGGAATAACAGAAGTTCTCTTCATGAATACGAAAGAAATAATACCCCTTATGAATATAACAAATAATATCCCTTTAAAGTACAACAAATAATATCCCTTACCTTAGAAGAAACTGGATATTGGAGTAGTGAAGTAGTAGAATACTTTTCTTATTTCTCTCTATAGTTTCTCTCTCTATAGTTTCAGTGAATTCGTATGAAATAATGAAGGAATGAACTTCTATTTATAGGAGAATGGACTGAATAGTAACTAATTCATGAACAGTACATATTGATTTACTTTTAAACGGACGGTCCATATTGGTTTACTATTAAAACTTAAAGCAACGGTCCATACTGATTTACTATTAAAACTTTAAACCAGCGATCCATATTGATTTACTATTATAACTTTCCACCAGCGGTCCATATTGATTTACTATTATATATTCAACCAACGATCCATATTGATTTACTATTATAACTTCAACTAACTGATTCGAAAAATTATCACATCTCCTCATGGAATAATATTGTACCCAAAAATGATTTGAATGAAAAAAATATATTTTTAGATGAATAGTACCGTGAATAGTACTTTTCCAGAATAGTACCCGAATTGAATAGTACCCCGACACAAAAAGTGTCCCAAATACCCGAGTGAACAATACTAGAGTGAATAGTAACCCATGAATTGTACTCCGACACGAAAAGTGTCCCAAATACCCGAGTGAACAATACTAGAGTGAATAGTAATTGGGTGAATAGTAACCCGTGAATAGTACTCCAACACACAAAGTGCCCCGAATACCCGATTTGTCAATATAACCTCCAGACATCAATTATTATCGAAATAAATATCGATTTCCACTAACACTAATAATCCCAACACAATGGAACAATCAATTTCATCTTTAATCAACACGAACTTATTCATCATTAATATTATAACTCATAATATTTAACAACCAAATCGCTCCTTCAGGAAAAAGGGCTTTCCGATAAGGATTTTTCCTTATTGGCCGCAATTAGGTGACCAAACCTCTCTCGATGTAACTTCTAGACATTGTCAATATTGCAAATAATAATATGAATAACTTTGTTGTCTCAATTATTGATTTAATAATATATCATATTATGCAGATGATACTGTAATAGTAATTGAATCAATAATATGAGAGATATGATGCAACAATTCAGAAAGTAAAAATTCAAGATAACTGAAAGTGACTTCTAAGCGTAAGCATCAATAATCAATACTGGTAATGCTATTATGAAACCACGCGTATTATTGTAGTTTTACTACCGAGTAGTTCAATAGTTTTAACGGTAACACTTTCGTTGTTATTTTTATAAAAATATTTTTGTCGTTTTCTCAATCCGATAATAATTTCGTTGTGGGGTCCACCAATGATTATACTATCGTACGGATATTCCCCGACAAAAAAAATATTCCCCGACCAATCGAATATTATACAACAACTTGCATACTTTGCAAAATTTATAAATATTACCCACAACTATAACATTATATCAAATCCACACCATAATATTTAAAAAAATATTTCGAGAAATTTAAATCTTTATTCATAAAATTTGGGGTCTCACAATATCCCCTCCTTATGAAATTTCTCCCTCGAAATTTACGTACGTACTTGGTATGCCGAATAGATGAGGATACCTTGACTTCATTTCAAATTCTAACTCTTGTGGTATAACCTTTGAGTGTTGAATACGATCCTTCTTATCCAAGATTTTAACACGTATCTCTTCATACGTTAAATCTTCTGTTATCTCATCTATTTTTAATTCAATAATGTGGTTCGGGTCTTCCACATATTTACGTAACATCGATACGTGAAAAACGTAATGAACACGCGACATACTTGGGGGTAAAACGAGTTTATAGGCCACAATTCCTACTCGATCAAGGATTTCAAATGGGCCAATAAAATCAAGGGTTGAGATTTCCTCTCTTCATCGATTCTTGCTTCTAGAATAACGCCCTCTTGAACCTTCTTCTTCACATTCATCAGCTCTGAGTATGTAGCTTGAGCAGCTTTAACTTTATCAATTAAAGTCTATTTTAATCGTATATTCGTTATCTTCGCGTGGGTCCCTAGAGTCTTTAACTCTATCTCCATCATTTGTAAGTTATACGAAATGGGTCTTTGTGTTAACAACATCACACTCGTAAACGCATACGATCTTCTACTCAACGCGTCAGCTACCACGTTCGTTTTTTCCACGATGATATTGAATGGTACGATCGTAATCTTCAACAGCTCGAGCCAACGTCTTTGGCACATTACACGTTTGTTTTGGGTGAGGAAAATATTTGAAGGTTTTAGAAATGGGTTTTGTACTGGGGGTCAATACCAAATTCGATTTCACGCTCTAGGGTAGGCTAAGAAGTCTTCAAGAACACGTTAGGAAATTTATTAACAATAGAAATATCATTTAAAACTATGACTCTCATCCAAGACTTGGATAGCACGTCACATTGATACCTATCAACTTGCCACTGTTATTCACAGCGTCCCCTACGGAAAGTTCGGCTTCGGTGCATTCCACACAAGGAAGTCACCAGAGAAAGGCTCAGGGCTCTTTACTTATGACTTGATATGACATTGATTGACTTTAGTGGTTTGGTTGCTTGAATTCGCATAACAGGTTGGTTAGAAATATGAAAGCTAACAACCTTACGAAAAGCATGATGAGTAGTTAACCAATCGAGTCCTAAAATCACATCAAAGGCAAGTATTTTCAAAGAGATAAGATCGACAGGTAACGTGAAAGTGTCGATTTGAATAAACAAGATCTATAAACAGTGGAGGTAATGAAGGTTTCTACTATCAAAGTTTCAACCAATAAGTCAAAGTCTAATTTCTCCGAAGTCAAATTTAAACGTTGAGCGCAAGCAAGAGATATAAACGAATGGGTAGAACCGGTATCTAATCAGGTATAGACTTGGCAAGAATTTATAATTAACTAACCCGTGCTAACTTCGTTCGGGTCACTTGCTTTTTGAGAAGTCACGAAAAACGCTCTTCTTGAAACCACCGACTTTGTTTTGTCCGTATCCGCCTTTGGTACCACCGTCCCAGCTGTACTTGACTTTGGTGCACGACAAAATCGGGCTAGGTGACCTTCTTTTCCACAATTGTAACATGCTTTGGACTGCTTCACGCAGTTTGGAATGATATGTCCCTCCCCTCCGAATTTGAAGCATACGACCAACAGTCATTCTCCTTCCTTAACAAGTGCTGGTGTTGTTGTCTTTCCATCATTATCGAACCTTCTCTTCTTGAAATTTCCACTTCTATTATCTTGGCTATGATTACCACCAAAGTGGTTACCATTCTTGGCTTGATAATTTCCACGATGGTTATCATTATTCGATGGCCGTTGCCACCAAAGACGATTATTATCGTGTTGTTGGTCATTGCCTTTTGGTTGTGCTGAATCATTATCGCGCTCTAATAACTGAGCCCTGTTCATAACATCTGAATATAAACAAAGTTTATGAGAGATTAGGTATTGACGTATATCAGGTTTCAAACCTCTTAGAAACATTCACGTCATTCATTCCTAATTATTGACCAAATGGGATGCAAATCGGGATAACTCGGCAAACTTAGCCTCGTACTGTGACATAGTCATATTGTTTTATTCCAACTTGATAAACATCACCTCCTTCATGTGACGAATACTTTTGGGAAAGTACTTGTCGTTGAACAGCTCTTGGAACTTCTCCCAAGACATCTTGAGTGCATCAGGCTGGGTACGTTTTACAGATTCCCACCAATAATCTGCTTCTTCACGCAACATAAAGGTGGCAAAGGGAACCTTTTTCTCCTCGGAGCATCCCAATACATCAAATATCTTAGTTCTGGCTTTCCTAAAAACTCAGGTGGTCCCAGCTCCTTGAACTGCTTAGCGGTGACCGACCATGGGTTGCCATTGTTTCCACCTGCATTATGAACAGGAGTCTCTCTCGCCTGATGTTGCATGAATTACATAAAGCCTCTGAACATCCCATCGTTCATCATTTCATCTGTGTTATTGTTTACCTGAGGATTATTATCTTCTTATTGCACAATATCCTGGATATTGATCGTTGGTGACTCAACGGTCTCATGTGCTTCATTTCTTATCCCAACATTTTCGGATGCCATTTTTAAATACTACCACAAAACAAGGGTTAATTAACATGTCACATATTATCCCTATACTCTAACCGACCAATTAAATACCAAATAAACTTAGATAGGTCATACTAGTGAAGGAATTCCTCGTCTTTCCCCTCCTAGTTTTTGTCTCACATCTCAGCCAGGGATCATATCCCTAAGCTTTGATACCTACAGTGACACCCCCAAAACAGGTATACATCACCCATCTTGAGTCGCCAGATACAAGGTACTGAATACAAATACAACTTAATTATACAATAGTCGTGTAAAATACGACAAAACATAGGCTGTGAGTTTTAATACAAATATTTTCGTCTAGACAATATCCACACTCAATTGAGTCCTCATTACATTTATTATCACATTATTTCACATAATAGTGAGGACTACTAATTCACCATCTAGGACCATCACTCTGTTCCTCGACTTTTTCCAGCTACGTTCTCATTTCCTGAAGAGAAAAGTGAAAGAAAGGGTGAGCTCAACTAGCCCAGTAAGAAATATTATGACTAACATATTGCAGAATAAATTATCATTAGCCTTCAACAATTTTAAACTGATAGAATATAGTAGACAACAAGTTTAACTGCAACGGATCAAGCAATCCAATAGAAGAGTCAAGTAAGGTATAAAATCTACTATCTTCTATGATTTAAAAAGTTTTCATCAACTTTATCGCTGAGACTCAGCTTAATAAATAAAATCGAATCATCCCTGCTCCACGGCCACAGATATTCATGTAATCATCAATGGTCATGACTATACCGAATAATCCCTAGTCATAGTCATACTAACAACTATCCACCAATGAACTACAGGCCAATGAGAACTTTTACCACATCATTCGTCACATTACGGTCATGATTATACCGAATAATCCCTGGTCATAATCATACCAAGTCCATCTATGCACGTAAGCCAAAGATGACTTTCATCACAATATAAGCATGATGATGATGACAATGACAATAACATAATAATTCAATAAAACAAGTTCAAGAATAATTTTTAAAGATTTATAAATTAATTTATCCAGGAACCAATAACGTCCAAATTGTCAACATTATACTGCTTTGTAGTGTAAAATTCAAGAATTCTCAGAAGAATATTTCCATGAAAAGATACTGGATGAAGTGCAAATATCAAGGATATTCCACTAATTTCATGGAGTATAGAAGCCAAAGCTTTAACCAACTGAGTATAATAGAATATATGAAACTGCAAATGGATTTTCACCCGCCATGCGGTAATCCACGTAGACAGATCATTTCAACAATTTAATAAGGAATGAATACGAAGGATCATTCACCATGCATATGGTAATCCATATAGATAGGTTATTCCAACGAATAATAAAGAATGGAATAATGTATGATTCATCATGCGCATTTATAAACTGTATGCAGCATGTGTTATTCCCAATGTAATAATAAATAATGGAACCAGTCCCACAAACGCATACGAATACGATATTCTATGAAATAATAAATAATGGAACTAGGTCTGGCGTAAATGTACTGACAGGATATTCCGATAGAATAATAAATAATGGAACCAGGTTCGGTGTAAACGCACAGACAGGATATTCCAACAGAATAATAAAGAATGGAATATTAGAAAATTTTCACCATGTATGCGGTACTTCGCATAAATAGGTTATTCCAACAAAATAGTAAGAATGTAATAACAACATAATTCACCAGGCATGAGATAGACCACATAGATAAAGAATGGAATAATAGAAGAATTTAACCATGTATGTGGTACTTCGCATATACAGGTTATTCCAACATAATAATAAAGAATGGAATAACAGAAGTTCTCTTCATGAATACAAAAGAAATAATACCCCTTACAAGTACAATAAATAATATCTTTTACAAGTACAACAAATAATATCCCTTACCTTAGAAGAAACTGGATATTGGAGTAGTGAAGTAGCAGAATACTTTTCTTATTTCTCTCTATAGTTTCTCTCTATATAGTTTCAGTGAATTCGTAAGAAATAATAAAGGAATGAGCTTCTATTTATAGGAGAATTGACTGAATAGTAAATAATTCATAAACGGTCCAGATTGATTTACTTTTTAAACCAGACGGTCCATATTGGTTTACTATTAAAACTTAAAGCAATTCATTCCATACCGATTTAGTTTTAAAACTTTAAACCAATGATCCATATTGATTTACTATTATAACTTTCCACCAAAGGGTACATATTGATTTACTATTATATCTTCAACCAAAGATCCATATTGATTTACTATTATAACTCGCAACCAACTATTCGAAAAATTATCACATCTCCTCGTGGAATAATATTGTACCCAAAAATTATTTGACCCGAAAAGAAATATATTTTTCGGTGAATAAGACTCGTGAATATTACTTCGGGAATAGTATCCCGTGAATAGTACCCCGACACGAAAATTATCCCAAATACCCGAGTGAACAATACTAGAGTGAATAGTAACCGGGTAAATAGTAACCCGTGAATAGTACTCTGACATGAAAAGTGTCACAAATACCTGAGTGAACAATACTAGAGTGAATAGTAATCGGGTGAATAGTACTCTGAAACGAGAAGTGCCCCGAATACCCGATTGGTCAATATAACCTCCAGACATCAATTATTATCGAAATAAATATCGATTTCTACTGACACTAATATTCCCAACACAATGGAACAATCAATTTCATCTTTAATCAACATGAACTTATTCATCATTAATATTATAACTCATAATATTTAACAACCAGGTCGTTCCCAGGAAAGAGAGGGCTTTCTGATAAGGATTTTTCCTTATTGGTGTGCAATTAGGTGACCAAACCTCTCCTTGACAGAACTTCTAGACATTGTCAATATTGCAAATAATAATATGAATAACTTTGCCGTCTCAATTATTGATTTAATAATATATCATATTATGCAGATGATACTGTAACAATAATTGAATCAATAATATGAGAGATATGATGCAGAAATTACTGTAGAAAAAATTTAGTATAACTGAGTGACTTCTTACGTAAGCATCAATAATCAATATTGTGTGCTACTATGCAACCACACATATTATTGTACTTTTACTATGGAGTAGTTCAACAGTTTTAATAATAACACTTTCGCCGTTATTTTTATAAAAATATTTTTTTCGTTTTCTCAATCCGACAATAATTTTGTTGTGGGGTCCACCAATGATTGTACCGTCTTACGGATATTCCCCCGACAAAAATAATATTCCCCGACCAATCGAATATTATACAACAACTTGTATACTTTGCAAAATTTATAAATATTACCCACAACTATAACATTATATCAAATCCACACCATAATATTTAAAAAAATATTTCGAGAAAATTAAATCTTTATTCATAAAATTTGGGGTCTCACATCAGCCCTTTATCAGCCGAGATTCATTGCATACACCATTTATATAGATCAAAAGTAAGAAAAGTCTCACTTTACTTTTCATTTTGTCCAAAACTTTTCTCTCTCTAGAATTTCGAGATTGAGAATGAATATGAGTATTAAGTTAAGACTTTATTTGCTCTTAGCTTTCGAATAACAGATCAAAGATCATAAATCAAAAATCAAAGCATAAGAAGGTAAGAACCCTAATTTTTAAAATCTTACGATTTAATGTTAAATGTTTTTGTTGATTTGTTAAAGTTATGTATTAAGATGTCATTTAGTGATCTGGGTTGTTAGAACACAGATCCATAACTTCCAAGTTCTCGAATTTAAAGATTTCTCAAATCTAGAAAATTAGAAAAATGTGGCTGACAACCGAATGTCAGACGCCTTAGATCTTTCTATGTTAATGATTTGTGTTGTTTTAAGTTTTAAACATATAGTATGTTTATGTGGTCTTTGTTTTGAAACTTGAAACAAAGTCATAGCATGTCTAGATCGTAACTTATGAGCAGTCAAAGGTCGTTGACCGTTCATGAAAACTGGGTTCTGGGCAGCCCAAAAACCCAGAACCGGTCTGACATGGTTTTCAAGGCTTCTGATCTTGCTACTGACAGGTGATTTGGCCATGTTTGTGTAATGGACTTGTAGTCTGGTATAAGAACTATAACATCAAGCATGTATATCGCTTATATCGTGCCCATAATGAAACTTAATCTTGGTCAAACAAGCATTGACCGTCTGTTTTGTCAAAATTCTGGAAAAACCCAGAAACTTCATACGCTAGTTTTCAGATATAGTTTGACTGTCCTTGTTCTGTCTTATGTGATGTTGTTTGTTAGTACGTGATGTTATGTAGGTGCAGCCTGACATGTTCTCTACACGATCCAACCATTAGATTACACAAATAAGACATATACTGGAATCTACAATGATCTAAATATAAGATTTTTGCTCATTCTTCATTTTCGAAAACCCGAAATGAAGAACAGTGTTGTTAGACATTTTGGGGGCTAATAACTCACTGATCTGATGTTGTTTAGCCATGATGTTTGTTTGTAAGTGTAGTATTACATGCATACTACAATACGGATTTCTTAGACCGCCCAGAACAACTTAGGAGCATAGATCAAATGATGATCAAACCAACTAACTCAAACACTAACAGGATTTCTAGGCAGGCTCAAGAATCAATGATAAACACCTATAAATACCAGTTACGTAGATTATAGGGCCCTTTTATTAATTATTAATTCCAAAAAATAATTAATTAAATAAATCAAATTAAATATTTTTTAATTATTAAAAATACAAAATAAATTTCAAAAATTATTTTAAAGTAGAAAATAGTTTTTAGTTATTTTGAGTATATTTCATAAATATTTAATATTTTTGGAATATAAATGATATTTAATTTATTTAATTATAATTGTAAATAAATTATTTAAAAATAATTTAATACATGAAAAATAATATTATGGTATAAGAAAATATTTAAAGATATTTTCAAATGACTTTTAATCAATATTAATGGTAATTAATTTATTTAATAAATATATTAAATAAATTGTGGAAAATAAATTAATGATTTAAAAATCATATAAAAATGATTTAAGTATTATAAAAATATTTTTAGTTATAAAATATAACTTTGATATTTTTCATGAAAATATTAATATTTTAATATTAATAGCAATTCTCTGGATAATGAATTTAATTGTTTAAAAAATCATATAAAGGTGATTTTAAAGTATTAAAATTACTTTGTGATATTATAAATATATTATAATATTATGACATGTTTTTCATTAATATTTAATATTAAATAGATATTAATAATAAAAAAGAATTTTATAGTATTTAATTTATTTAAATACTTATATTAATGATTGAAAATTCATGATAAATAGTAATAATTATTTAAAATTATTACAAACTTATGAAAATTATTTCGATTGTTAATAAATTTTCGTAGATAATGGTTAAGTGTTTAGATGCAGTTTAATTGAACTTAAACTCGTGATTTTTCCTAGACTGGATTGCCTTCTGGATGTCGATTTATTAGTTTGGGTTCAACTTTCGAAATCGCAATAGTTTGACTTGAGGTTAGGTTTTATATGTGTTATAGACTAATAGGGTTATGTGTTTTGTGTTATGTGTTTAGGTTATTCTATGTATATCTATATATATAATAGTATTATATTGTGATGATATTATTCTAATATTGGAGATCTATATTACTAATATTAGGTCTTCGATAAAGCGTTATAAATTGTAGCAGTAATCAACGGTTCATGCAAGTTTGTTTTACTTAACTCTACTAAGAGTTGTTTCATTCAGATATGTTTATGGATAATTATTGTTGATTGCCAATATAGAATTGTACTCTGTACATATTGCGTATATGTATAAGTCGGTATGAAAATTTGATCACCTTCATTACCTTCTTGATTAGATATATTTGTTCATGTTATATACTTGTTCAATTAAAAGTTTGTTCCTCGCTAGTTCACAATTATATTGTTGAATTATAGCCAGCTTATTATTCAGATTCTTTCAATCATGATATATCGTTAAATTATTGAACTTAAACTTGCTGGGCAATCCTTATGCTCACCCTTGCTATATCAAGATAAACATTGCAGATTAAGACGAATGCGCCGGATACAAGGAAAGGTTAAAGACAGTTACAACTTAAAGTTAATGTGTGCGATTAGATTTGTAATAGTTGTATAATAATAATGTTTGTGTTAAATAAGTTATGATTTGTATATTAAGTTAAGGTTACTCGACCTTGGGGAATAGTGTGTAAAGTTTATTGTATAATTATATCTTCCACAAAATAGTAATAGTGGTATAGAATGATCGAACCGGATCCGCGGTGATTCGGGACCTCGGATTCGGGGCCCTCACAAGACATCTCCGTATGTCATGGAGCCGTAAACCGATAATAAAAGTTGGTCGCGAAAACTTAGGTTGCAAGAACGCGAACCCTAAGAAGTAAAGTTAAGTAAACCAATGCGTAAGTCAAATATATGACTAATTGGTGCTTATGGTTTTCCTTATGTGTTGTGAGGTCCCCATATCCGGGTCCCGAATCACTACGGATCTGGTACAATCATTCTATAACTATTGCAGAAGATATAAACATAAATTGGTTATACACTAAACTTTACACACTATTTCCCAAGGTCGAGTAACCTTAACTTATACACAATTCATAACATATCTAACATACAATGTTATTATCATACAATACTGTTACATTTTTAGATGCACATATAATCCAAAACTGGACTTGGCTTTGTCCTTTCCTGTATTCGTCTTAATCTACCATATTAATCATGATATAGCAAGGGTGAGTAACAAGTTTTCCCATCAAGTTTAAGTTTAATAAATTAAAGATATATCATGATGAAAAGTATTGCACAATAAGTTGGCTAAAATTCTGCATCATAATTAAGAAATAGCATGAATATACTTTTATAGCTGAACAAACATGGAACATAAACAATTATATCTAGACCGAATGGTAATGAAGGTGATCAGCCTTGCATACCTGATGAATACATGCAATATGCACAGAGTACGAATCAACAATTCATAGACTTGGCAATCAGCAATGATTAACCACAAGTATATTTGAATAAAATAACTTGAGGTCGAGTTAAGAAAAACTTGCCTGATCCGCTGATTATCGTTATGTAACTTATTTAGCTTTGTCTGAAAACCTAATATAAATAATACAAATCTCCAAATATTAGAATAATATCATCACAATATTTAAAATAATCTAAACACACTATCACATAATCCTATCAATCTATAAAACACATAAAACCTAACCTCAAGTCAAACTTTTAAAGTCTGAGTCGAGTTCGGTATAATTCTGACATCCCGATTGCCTAATCAGACAAATATCGAGTTGAAGTTCAATTAAACTCTGCCTATACACTTAACAATTATCTTAGATAATTATATTATCAATCAAAATAATTTTCCAAGTCTCATAATAAATTTCAAATATTTATTATCGCTTATATATTACAATTTTTTAATCATTAATAACATATTTATCTAATTTAAATACCACAATATTCCATTATCATTAATATTTATTTAATACTAAATATTAATGAAAATCATAACATCGGATTATAATATATTTATAATATATCAAAGTATTTTTAATACCTTAAAATCATATTTATATGAATTTTAAATGATTAAATCAAGTTATCCGATAATTGCCACTAATATTAAAATATTAATGTTTTCATGACAAAAAATCAAAACTTATAATTTATAACCTAAAATATTTTTATAATGCTTAAATCATTTTATATAATTTTTAAATCATTAATTCTATTTTTTCATAATTTATTTAATATATTTATTAAATAAATTAAATATCATTAATACTAATTTATTAATAAAATTCATCACAAAATATTAAAAGTCATTAAAATAACTTAAATATTTTCTTATACCATAATATAATTTTAAATAATTTTAAAGTATTAAAATCATTTTAAGTAATTTATTTAATATTATAATTAAATAAACTAAACACCTTTAATATTCTAAAAATATTAAATATTAATGAAATATTTTCAAAATAATTAAAACCCATATTTGGACTTTAAAATAATTTTAGTAATTTATTATGTATTTTAATATTTAAAAACTGTTTTTTTATTTATTAAATAAAATAGTTAATTATCAGAAATTAACTGTCACTAAAGGGGCTTATAGCGACAAAACCGTCGCTATAGGCGTTCTTGAGTGTTCTTGAGCCTGCCCAGATCTTCATCGACAGAGTGCAAGGTAGCTAGTTTGACCACCACTAATTATTAGATCTTTAAGTTTCTGGGTTCGAAATTGGGTTAGGATTATAGTATTTATGTATCACTACAACCTACAGCAACTTTCATGTCCATAACATAACACAACAGAGTGATAAAGACCTCCAAATATCATGTTAGGCATGTTCTTCATTTTCTGGGTTACCTAGAAATGAAGAACTGCCATGGTACCTACTTTTCGATCCTTGTAACATGCATCCTGAGCTTGTTTTATGTGATATGAAGTTTCAAATATCTAGTAAAGATGTCAAGGTACAATTCTATAACATTAGATCATCAGAACAAAACCAAATCTAAGAGATCGTGACCAGTCAAAGTAGTGGTCAAGAGCTGCTCCTTGAAGATCTGGGTTTTCCAGAAACCTTCATAAGGCAGTTTCGTCAACCCTACTTTGACCACGATTATAATCATTTATGTTTATGATTTTGGTAATGTAAAGGCTTATATATGTATAGCCTAGATGTCAGTCTACAAGATCCAACCAACAAAATGACCTGACTATCAAAGAGCAGCAAAATCAAAAGCCTGCAAAAACGTTGTCAGAAAAATCTGGGTTTTTGGGTTACCCAGAAATCCAGTTTTTTGTGCATGGTCAACGAACTTTGATCGCTTAAATCTTGCAATATAAACATGATATGGGCTTGATTCAAGATCCAGAGCAAAGCCGTTACTACATAGAACAGATCTATAACATCAAACACCGCTAACACTTAACACAGAGAGATCTATGAGCCCTTACATTCGGTTGTCAGACAAAAATTTAGGGTTCATAGATCAGTCCTAAAAACTTGATTTCGTGCATCTAGATGTTATGGATTCATGATCTAACAACCTAGATCACTACTTAACACCCTTTGACACATTTCTAACCAACAAATAACAACATCTAACATCCGATCATAAGATTTTTAAGATTTAGGGTTTATACCATTTTGATGCTTTGATCTTGAATCTTATCACCATGATCTGATCTTGTGGTGCTGGAGACTTAGATAGGGACTGAATCACTTAAAAATTTTGTGGGTCGTTATCACTCTTTTCGTCGATCTTGTGAGATTTTTATACGATGCCGGATTATTAGAATCTTCTCCGTAGTCATACATATAAATTTTAGTCCCAATAACGTTGCTTCACCCACCTCGTCTGTGACACCCCCAAATCTGGGTACTTCATTACCTTAAGATTTGGTGTTCACTTGATAATAACATTCATGTCTAAATACCCAATCATAATAAAATTGAATAATAAACCTTCCCATTAAAGGATTACATTAATAAAAATCTCCCAGGTTATCTAACCTTCAAATACAAACATCATATGCGGAAAAATTAAATAAGTTCATTACAATAATTAAAATAAAGTCTGACAATAAAATATCAACATGATTACAAGTCTTCAATACGTGTTCATCTTTCTCTTTCCTTTACTGGTGCTAGGTACATCGACCTTCTCAACTTTAGCTGTAATATTTATATAAGTAAGAGTGAGAAAACAAGGGTCACTTGAAATGACAATGAATAAACTTTACAATAATTGCCAAATAATAGGCTCAATAGAACTGCACAATATGCTCTATTAATGATAAACCAATTCTGAAATACATATCTGAGGGTCATAAGACCTCAAACTATGTCCATAGTTATAAGTAATCTTTTAACTTAAACTTTAACAGTCATAAGACTATAGGGACTCCTCATACTTAGGGGGATAAGCCCTTCATACAATTGTGCACAAACATTTCAACTGTAAAGACCCCAAACTCAGGTACTTGAAACTCGAACTCGTTTCTTAATGATACCATTTCTACGAGCGGAATAATACTAATCATAATAACAATAATACAAATATCAAACTTATCTTACATTTATCAGAGTCTAATCCCAATTACGCAACCTTTACTATAATTCTTTACATGATATATAATACATATCACTGTCTATATATTGTCTAACTATTACAAAAGATATCATTAAACATGTTCTGTTTGCTTTCCTTATCACTTGTTCTTGTCTAAACCTTCAAGTTGTTCATGCCTAGCTGAAAACATTTAAATTTAAGCAAGGGTAAGCATTTGGGTGCCCAGCAAGTAATAACAATTAGAAATATAAGTAGTTGAAAGAAATAAATATTTTCTTTGTACATCACTTCTACAACGAATTTATAGTTGTGAAGTAAACTGAACCGATAATCATAACATAACAATTCTATCTCTAAATTTTGAAACTACGTATAGACTATATATATAGTGTAGTCGACATACTATGAACATTTTTTTTCATTTTCGATAAGGTTTAACAGAACTTCATCTGCAAACCATCATAACTTACGGGCTTTAGGTTGTACTTCCCATGGGCCCTGCATTGATCAATACTACATTACAAGAATGATAGAATCGTTCACTCTGTCTGCCGTGGGCGCATAAAAATTTTCCCGTGATCGGGATGTTCATACTTAGACTAGAATCCAAACCAAAACAATTTGATTGGATACAGAAGGGTTTTATCTTATTCAACGATATTTCTGGATCTGTGTCTTGCTGGTCAAGTAGCATAGATATTTATATATATATATATATATATATATATATAAACATATGATTAAATATAATGATTATCCAAGTGGGGACACTTGTATAACCATATATAAAATTAACGAACAAAATATACATTTGAATTACTATATACTAATATGTTGATAACTAATGATCGGGGATATAGAATATATCACAATAGGGTTAATAATATAGCATAATAATAATATAATTTTGAAACTTCTTACTCATGTCCATCAGATAAAGGAAATGCAAAGGTAAGATACTTGCATGATGCGCTACATTACAGCTCAGAACTTAGTTCTATCTTTATGTAACACCTATCCGTAATAAGATCATTCTCGATCGATTAGAATAACATACTATAACACATAGCACTGCTTTATTGCAAATCGCATATATAACCTAATCACATTGTCACATATGTTCCACAACCATTGAATCACAAATAAACACTTATATAATCAAATTATCTAAGTCAAGATCAATTTCTGAACCATGTCGATCTACCGACGGCTTTATCGGGTAATTATCGAGTCTAAGACTCTATCCTGTAGTTCAATATATGTAAGTATCGGTTATATTATTTTTAAATGACTTATAATAATTGTTAAACATTTATTATAATTTATCATAAATTTTCAAACACCTAATCATTATTAAATGATTTAAATATTAAATAATTCTATTATCATTAATATTTAATTAATATTAATCTATTAATGAAACCATTGCCAAAATGTTAAAGTTATTTATAATAACTCAAAATACTTTTAAAGTATTTATATTACCTTTAAATAATTTTTAAAAGAATTAAAATTATTTTTAAATTATTATCATTAATATTAAAGTATTAATGTATTGTTTATCAAAATATTAAAAGTCATTAATTATAACTTAAAATATTTTTAATTCATTTATATCCTTTTTAAATGATTTTAAATTAATAAAGCCATTTTAAACAATTTATTTAATATAATTATTAAATAACTTTAATATCATTAATAATAATTAATTAATGAAATTTACCTTTAAATATTAAAAGTTATATTTTATAACTTAAAATATTTTTAAACTATTTATTTTCATTTAAAATGATTTTTCTAATATAAAAATCATTTTTAAACTAATTTATTTTAAATAAATTTAATATCATTTAATATTAAAATATTTTTCATGACAAAATATCAAAAGTTATATTTTATAACTTAAATAACCTTTAAATCATTTTTCTATAATTTTAAATCATTAATTCTATTTTCCATAATTTATTTAATACATTTATTAAATAACTTTAATTACCATTAATATTAATTAATTAAGGAAATTCATCACAAAATATTAAAAGTTATCAAAAATAACTTAAATTATTTTCTTATACCATAATATAATTTTAAATGATTTTATATGATTAAAATCATTTTTAAATAATTTATTTAATATTATAATTAAATAAATTAAATACTTTTAATATTCCAAAAATATTAAATATTTATGAAATATATTTGAAATAATTAAAATATAATTTTCGGACCTTAAAATATTTTTTAATAATTTATTTTGTATTTTTAATAATTAAAAACTAATTTTCTATAATTATTTAATTAAAATAATTAATTTAAGAAATTATCTGTCGCTAAAAGTGGCTTTAGTGACAAAACTGTCGCTAATTGTGTTCTTCAGCAAACCCAGATCTTCAATGTCAGTACACAAGGTACCTACTTTCAATTTGTGCCATTATAGATCTTTGGTTATCGTGGATTCGGGCTCATAATATGTTGGTATCAGAGTATAACCGTAATACTACCACTAATAAATCGATATCATGAACATAACACAAACGATCGAGAGTTATAGGCCCTCAAATCCATTTGTCGAGCTATTCTTCATTTCGGGTTTTCCGTAAATGAAGAACAAATCATACCGCCTTCTTACGATCATCATAACGTTCACTTCAAGTATGCTTTACATGATCTAACACTTTCAATATGTAAAGGATATGTAAAACAAGATATCTAGTACATAAAATACATATAACAACATCAGAATCAATAGATATATGTCGGTCAAACGTTGTCAGAAAAATCGCTCTTGAAGGTTTCTGGGTTTTCCAGAAATCTTCATAAGCAGTCGATCAAGCCTACTTTGATCGTCGATTAATTTGCTCCTGTTTGTGTTTTAGGTGATCTAAAGATTTACAAATGAAGTAAATACAATATATTATAACACGGAAACGACAAAACACACAAATCACATAACACTAAATAGATTGGGACTCGCTGAACAAGTCATGGACTATCTGTAACTTCGGGTTACCCGTAAACAAAAGCTCAATGGTTAACGATTTTGACCGATCACTACATCCGGCCTATTGCTTTCTAAGGTTCACGCGTGTTCGGACTTGTAGTCCTCATGTCAAACTATAATATCAATACCATTACACATCATAACGGCTTAATGTAAGCGAGATCGAGGTCGGTCAAAGTCACTACCCGAATGACGTTCTTGATTTTACGGGGTTTCGTAAAAACGATTTTGTTTCTATCAATGGACTTTAATCGTGAATAACTTTTGATATATACGCTCAATGATCATGAAATCACTTTCAAAGATACAACCAACATTACAGAGAACAACTTCTAACCTTTAAAACACAAAACCAATAAACAAGCACAGATCTACAAGGACCCACATTTGAAGTCGATAACAAAAACAAAATTTCCACTTTTGCAAAAACACTAGATCTCGAGCTTATAGATGTTATGGATCCAACATCTATTAAACCAGTTCACTTAATAACAATATATACAACATATCTTAACACTCAAACATAACTTTTAATAGAGGATCAAGGTTCAAAATTTTAGATTAGGGTTTATACCTTTTATGCTTTGATTTCTGGAATTTGGGCTTCTGATTTGTTAGAGGAATTCGTGGGGCTTGCATTAGGGACTGATATATTACATAATTTGTGGGTTTTGGAAGAGAGAGAGTTGATGGAGTATTGGTTCCACAAAAGGGCTAACAAATGGCATTTCTCTCTCGATTCTATATATAGATGTCATGTAATGAAGTGGCTAACTTGTAGAGGCTGATATACATTGAATTTCAAATATAGGCGAAGTCAAGAGTTGGTAACCAACTCAAATTATAGCAAGATTTACACTCAACATATTAGCAAATGTGATAAAAGGGCATTTTGGACATTTATTATTTAATTTTAATGGCAATTAAGTAATATGGCAAACCCTTAGGGTTTGACCCTTAGGGTTTAAGGTATGGACCATTTTAGGGTTTACAAATAATTTCTAGAATTTTTAATTTAGGGTTTGCACAAAAAAATAAAATAAATAAATAAAATAATAAAATTTTAGTTTCTAAAATACAAAATTAAGGTTTCTTAATTAATTAGGGTTTTTAATTACTTAACCCCTTACTAATTAGGTTTAAGATACACTAATTAGCATTAAGCTTCCCAATCATCATAGATAATAATTAGGTTTAAGATACACTAATTAGGGTTTACAATTTAAATAAATTAGGGTTTATAAACAATTTGCATCATCATAAACAAATTAGATACAAGAAACTTACTCAACATACGAATAAATTTTAGGAAACTTGCGTAATTGTAATTGAGATAGGGTAAGTAAACTTGCACAATAATAACAAGGTAGAGTAAGGAACTTGCCTTGCGTATAAGCTAAACCGTAAAAAATCGATTCACAATATCCTATATACATATCATCATGACATAATTAGTCATTACAAATACTTTATATATACATCATGTATGGTTTGATTTTTTTTTATCACATAATCAAATTACATTAGTAACAAAACTCGTTAACTATTAATAATATGATCATTCATAGTATAGAAATACCAAAATCACATCTTAACAGTCATACTATTTCATTTAACAACTTTTTCAGACTTTGTGCAATTAAAACACACCGTCTTCCCTACCATTCTGCTTAACTTCAAGTTAAGCACACACAATTTACATCATGCAGACGGTATTTGATGTAATGACCATGATCCTGACAAGCTTAATGTCAAGGCCAATTTAGACGACGTTTGGCTGATACATGGCATGAGAAGTGTACTTCACGAGATCATATTGTTGTGGGCGTAACTACAGCCCTCAAGCACTAACTTGACAACAAAGATATGATAAAGCCAATTTTGGTCTACAAGCTACTTTCTAACGACTGAATTAACACATAATACATATACAGACTTCACACAAACATAAATTAAGGACTCTTAACATGATTTTACCCATATAGCAATATAAACATCGAATTTTTACTGTTTTTGATAAAACTTCACTTTTTGACATTTTCAGTGAAAATCATCACTGCGATTTTGTTTTTCAACCAAAATAGTTAATTCAAAATACTTTGTTTTAGTTTATTCATCTACTTTCAAAATCAACAATCAATTAATACATTATACAAAGAATTAAACCTCAATGTTTACTTTAAATTAAGTTATATTCATATATTTTAATACCAATTCACTATAACATGCTTTCTTTCACAAATAAATACTTAACATGAATTAATTTACTATAACTCATCTATAAACTTATGAAAATAATTTCATAACAACCAATTTATCATATAAAACTATATACAACAATTAATTCAACCCTCACAAAGTTTTTACAGAGGATTTTGGAAGAGAATAAAACTACAACTTTAAAACATTTAAAAGAGTAAGATGATACCTTTGTTGTCTAAAAGATGATGGTTATCCTTTGATTATCAAGCATTCTTTTCCCCAATTATTCTCTCAAATTCTCTAGACTTCTCCCAATTCTCTCTCAATTTTTTCTCTGTAACTTTCTTCTTTTCTTCTTTTTCTTCTTCTGAGTTCTTTCTCTCTTACTCTAACCTTACGTATAAAAATTATAACGTATAGGTAATAATATAGGTATTAATTATATAATATAAATATATGTATAATTGATGTCAGTTATCTTATTTTTGAAAATCAAAAGCCATAAGGCTTGTTTGGCTAACTACTTTAAAATCTAATCAATTAAATCCTTATGCCTTGTTTGGTAAAACATATTTAAATTAACGACTTAATATGCATTAAGCCTTGTTTGGCAAAACTGAATTAACATCATTTAACTTATTTTAATAACTCCTTTATAGTATAGTTTATGGTCATACTTTATTTAATTAAATTTTAATATTTAATTTAATTAATTCTAATAATAATCTATTAAATTAATTTACCACATAAATCAATACAACATAATTATAATCTTCTTTATAATTATAATTTTATTTAATCAACTAACACATCATTTTAATTACAAATTCAAATTAAAATATCATTATAATAATTCATTTAATCATTACAAACTCTCTCAACTTAATTATAATTTAAATTATAATAATATCTCATGATGATCACTTTCATAGCTTTCATAAATTATTTATTTAACAAATAAATAATCAAATCAAATCAACTCACCTTAAACAAATATTTATTCGATTAATAAACACATCAATTAAAATATTTATATAACTCAATAAATATTTTGAATTACAATTTAAAATTCTGGATTGTTACATCCTTCCCTCCTTACAAGGATTCTGTCCCCAGAATCACAACTCAAACAAATCATGCATCACATCGTCTCAGCATACTGGAGAACGACACTTGCGTCCATACAACGCCTCGAATGGAGCCATGTCAATACTTGATTGATAACTGTTGTTGTAAGAGAATTCCACCAATGGCAAGAACTTGTCCCAACTTCCTTTGAAGTCAAGGACGCATAGTCTTAATAGATCTTTGAGAGTTTGAATAGTCCTCTCTGGCTGCCCGTCCGTTTAAGGATGGTATGCCGAACTGAATCGTAAATTCGTGCCCATAGCTTTTTGCAAACTAACCCAAAATCGTGAAGTGAATCTTGGGTCTCGATAAGAAACTAAGGATACTGTCATACTATACAAACTTATAATCTCGTTTATGTATATACGAGCAAGACGCTCAAGTGAATAAGTTTCTCGTATAGGTAAGAAATGAGCAGACTTGGTCAATCTATCAACAATAACCCAAATTACATCTATGCCTTGAGAAACTTTGGAAATACCAGTAACAATATCCATGGTAATGTGTTCCCACTTCCATTCTAAAATTTTAAGTGGTTACAATGGACCTTTTGGCACTTGATGCTCCGCCTTGACTCGTTGACATGTTAAACACCTTGAGATAAACTCTGCAATCTCTCTCTTTATATTGTTCCACCAAAATGTTTATCAAAGATCACGATACATTTTGGTACTCCCAGGATGGATTGAAAACGGTGTATTGTGTGCCTCCATCATTATTTTATACTTCAAATCAGGGTCGATAAGAACACAAAGTTTGGAGTTGACTCGAAGTATTCCTTCTTCATAGATTCTTGCTTCTGGAATAGCAAATTCTTATACTTTCTTCCTCATACGCATAACACTAGGTCTGTGGCTTGAGTAGCTTTAACTTTATCGATTAAAGTCGTATCTACTCGTACATTTGTCATTATCACGTGGGTCCCTGGAGTCTTTATCTCTATCCTTTGTAAGTCATACCAAATGGGCCTTTGCATTGCCAATATCTCACTCGTACCTACATATGATCTTCTACTCAATGCGTCAGCTACCACGTTCGCTTTTCCAGGATGGTATTGAATGGTATGATCGTAATCTTTCAACAACTTGAGCTAACGTCGTTGCCACATGTTGAGTTCCTTTTGGGTGAAGAAATATTTGAGGCTTTTATGATCCGTATAGATCTCCAAGTTCTCCCCATACAGGTAATTCCTCTAGATCTTTAGTACGAAAATGACTGCTGCCAACTCTAGATCATGAGTATGATAATTCCTCTTATATTTTTTGAGTTTTCGTAAGGCATATGATATGACTTTCCCATGCTGCATGAAAACGCATCCTAACCCTTTGCCTGAAGCATCGATGTATATGATAAATCCCTCTGAACCAGATGGTATTGTCAGAATAGGTGTTGAAATGAGTCTCCTCTTGAGTTGTTGAAAACTCTTCTCGCATTCTTCGCTCCAACCGAACTTTGTATCTTTCTTAGTCAGCTGAGTTAATGGAGTAGCTATTCGAGAAAATTCTTTCACAAATCTCCGATAATAACCAAATTAAGCCGAGAAAACTACGTATTTGATCGCCATCGATTTAGGTTGCTCCCAGCTTTGAATTGCTTCAATCTTTGTCGGGTCAACAGATATTCCGTGATTTGATATCACGTGCCCTAGAAATGCTACTTCCTCAAGCCAAAATTCACATTTCTTCAACTTGGCATACAACTTGTTTTCACGAAGCTTTTGGAGTATCAGCCTCAAGTGTTACTCATGATCTTCATGGGTTTTGGAGTAAATGAGGATGTCATCAATAAAGACGACCACAAAGTGATCCAAATATTCCTTGAATACTCGGTTCATCATATCCATGAAGGCAGCAGGAGCATTAGTTAATCTAAAAGACATGACTAGGAATTCGTAATACCCGTACCGAGTTCTGAAAGCAGTCTTTGGAATGTCATCAGTTTTAATCTTCAACTAATGATATCCGGAATGAAGATCGATCTTTGAAAAGAATTTAGCTCCTTGCAACTGGTCAAACAGGTCATCAATGTGTGGCAACGAGTACCTATTTTTGATGGTGACATGGTTTAACTACTGATAATCAATACAAAGTTGAATACTCCCATCTTTCTTCTTCTCGAATAGAACAGGAGCACTCCAAGGAGGCGTACTAGGACGAATGAAACCAATGTCTAACAATTCTTGTAGTTGGGTTTTTAACTCCTGAAGTTCAATAGGAGCCATTCGATAAGAGGTTTTGTACCAGGTTCAAGGTCGATACAAAATTTAATTTTACGCTCTTGGGGTAGGATATGAAGTTCTTCAGGGATTACATCAGGAAATTTTTTAACAATAGAAATATCATTCAAATCTGACATATTTTTGTTTAAATCCGTGACATTGGCTAAGAAAGGTTGCATCCGATTTTCAATAAACGAATAGCTTTATGGCTTGATATGTCAGTAATTGACTTTAGTGGTTTGGTTACTTGAATTCGCATAATATGTTGGTTAGGAATATGAAAGCTAACAACCTTATAAAAATAATTAATTTTAGCATGATGAGTAGTTAACCAATCAATCCCCAAAATCACATCAAACGCAATTATTTTCAAAGAAATAAGATCGACATGTAATGTGAGGGTGCCAATTTGAATCAAACAAGACTTATAAACAGTGGATGTAATAAAGGTTTCTCCCAACGAAGTTTCAACAGATAAGTCAAAGTCTAATTTCTCCGGAGTTCAATTTAAACGTTGAGTGCAAGTAGGAGAAATAAAAGAATGGGTAGAACCGGTATCAAATAAGGTATAGACTTCGCTAGAGTTTATGATTAGCTTACTAGTGATAACCTCGTTCGGGTTCCTCACTTTTTAGGAGGTCACAACAAACGCTCTCCCTTGAACTAACGACTTTGACTTTTCTGGGACGGCCTTTGGTGCCTCCATCCCAACTGGATTTGGCTTTACTGCACGACAAAATTGGGATAGGTGACGTTCTCTTCTGCAATTATAACATGATTTTAACAGCTGCGTATAGTTTGGACTGATGTGTCCCTCCCCTCTGCATTTGTAGCAAACGATCGATGATCGTTCTCCTTCTTTAACAACGAGTGATGGTGTGCTAACATCTTTCCATCATTATTAAATCTCCTCTTCTTGAAATTTCCACTTTTATTATCTTAACAATGATTACCACCGAAGTGGTTACTATTTCTGGCATGTTGACTTCCTCCATGTTTTTTGTCACTGCTTCGATGACTGCTACCACTGGTATTATCATTTTGTTGGATGTTATCTCTTGGTTGGGTTGACTCATTATCACGCTCCAATAACTGGGCCATATTTACAACATCTGAATACAAACACAGTTTGTGAGAAATGAGGTATTGACGTATTTCAGGTTTCAAACTTCTTAGAAACATCCGTGTCATTCTCTCCTCATTATCAACCAAGTGTGACGCAAATCGGGACAATTCCACAAACTTAGCTTTGAACTGTGACAATGTCATATTGTTTTGTTCCAGCTTTATGAATTCTACCTCCTTCATGTGACGAATACTTTCGGGAAAGTACTTGTCGTTGAACAATTTTTGGAACTTATCCCAAGATATCTTGAGTGCGGCAGGCTGAGTACGCTTTACAGATTCCCACCAGTAATCTACCTCTCCTCGCAACATGAAGGTGGCAAATGGAACTTTTTGCTTCTCGGAGCATCCCAAGACATAAAATATCTTGGTGATCTGCTTTATCCACGTCACCGCCTTAAGTGGTTTTGTCTCACCCCAAAACTCCGGTGGTCCCAGCTCCTTGAACTACTTAGCGGTGACCATCCGAGAGTTGCTAGTGTTTCCACCTGCATTTTGAATAGGAGTCGTTCTCGCCTGATGTTGCATGAATTGCATAAAGCCTCTTAACATCCCATCGTTCATCATTTGGTCAGTGTTATTGTTTTTCTGAGGATTATTGCCTTCCTGATGCACATTATCATAGGTATTGATCATTGGTGACTCAACGGTCTCATGTGCTCCATTGCTTATCTCAACATTCTTGGATGTCATTTTCAAACACTGTCACAAAACAAGGGTTAATTGACATGCCACATATTATCCCTATATTTTGACCGACCAATTAAATAACAAATAAACTAAAGTAAGTCATACTAGCGAAGGATTTTCTCATCTCTCCCCCTAGTTCTAGTCTCACATCTTTGTCAGGGATCATATCCCAAAGCTTTGATACCAACTGTGACGCCCCCAAAATAGGTATACATCACCCATCTTGGGTCGCCAAATACATGGTACAGAAATCAAATACAAACTTCTTTTATACATACAACAAAAGTGTAGCTAAGCATTTTTACACGAATACTGTCTTATAGACAGTATTCAAACTCAAATGAAGTCCTCATTACATTTATTATCACAATATTTCATAAAATAGTGAGGACTACTATAGCCACCATCTCGAACCGTCACTCTGTTTCCCGACTAGTCCCGGCTACGTTCTCATTTCCTGAAGAGAACAATGAAAGAAAAAGGGTGAGCACAACTAACCCAGTAAGAAATATTATGACCAAGATAATGCAGAATAATTTATCATTAGCCTTCATTAATGTTAAACTGATAAAATATAAAAGACATCAAGTTTAACTGTAGTGGAAAAAGAAATCCATTAGAAGAGTCAAGTAGAGCATGATATCTGCTATCTTGTATGATTTAAAAAGTTCATCATTAATTTTATCACTGAGACTCGGCTTAATAAATAATCCACATCACTGAATTATCCATGCACTATGGGCCAAGGATATTCATTAGTATTACGACCACGAATTATCCATAAACTACGGGCCAAGGATATTCGTGTTTTCACCAATGGTCATGATCATGCCAACAACTGTCCATCAATGCACTACAGGCCAATGAGGACTTTTACCATATCATTTGTAACATTATGGTCAAGATTATACCGAATAATCCCTAGTCATAATCATACCAATCAACAGTCCATCTATGCACGTAAGCCAAAGATGACTTTCATCACAATATAAGCACGATGATGATGACAATGATATAAGAATTCATTTAAAAGAAAGCAAAGGATAAATTTTTAAAGATTTATAATTTAATTTATCCGGAATTCAATAATGTCCAAATTGTCAACATGATACTATTTTGTGGAGTAAAATTCAAGAATAATAATGTATCAAAAATGATTTAGACCGAAAAGAAATCAATTTTTGTCATGAATAATACCGAAATTGAATAGTACTTTCTAGTGAATAGTACCAAGTGAATAGTTATTTGGGAATAGTACCCAAGTGAATAGTACTCGGCATGAAAAGTTAAAACTTATCAAGAATGCTCGTAATAATATTTTCATGAAAAGATACTATCTGAAACGCAAATATCAAGGATATTCTACTAATTTCATGGAGTATAAAAATAATACTTTAACGAAATGAGTGTAGAATTAGAATACTGAAACAAAATAATATTACTCATATACTATAGAGTATAGAAGAAAATATTATTTCTTATGAATACTGAACAAAAATAGTATCGCTTACCTTAAAAAGAAGAGTATTCCGACAGGTGGGGTGGGGATATTCTTGAAGAAAACTTGAACTATTTTCTACGCTCAAATCTTCCTTAAACTCTAAAGAAATACGCCCAATATTATAGAAGAAGAATTCTTTGATTCTGGTGTGATTTACAATTCTACACTAAGCATCCTATTTATAGAAGAATGGAAAGATACTATTTAGGAAAAAATCACGGACTGAACAGAAAAATATTCGGACAAAGTTCATGGGTTTATCAATATTTGGTGTTGGCCAATTAGAAAAAACTATCACATGACATCTTAGGGACATTATCTAATAAGGAAATAGCCTCATTCATATGTTATCAACAGTGATAACATTATGGAATTTTTTAGCCAATAAGGTGAAAGCTTTGAAAAAAACATTACATAACCTGCCAAATTTCATCCACCACCACCACTCACTCACACACACACTCACATGCTATATATATATATATATATATATATATATTATTATTATTACCTCCATTATACGTAATAACCTCCCCCCTTTTTTCTTCATCCCAGACACATCATAAATATATATATAAATATAACACTTATATATATATAATTGATATAACTTCTACCTACAGTTTTGAAAAATAGGTAAGTGGGGGTCCAAATAATAAGTCAAAATTACCACAAATAGTTCATAAAAATCCCCTTAATATTTTTAACAACATTTATCATCATTATTATAATTCGCAATATTTAACAACCAAATCGTTCTGAGGAAAGAGGGAGCTTTTCGATAAGTATTATTCCCTATTGGCGCGCAATTAGGTGACCAAACCCCTTTCCTCGGCTGAACTTTCTAGACATTGTCAATAATGCAAATAATAATATGAATAACTTTGTCATCTTAATTATTGATTTAATAATATAAAATATTGACAATAATTGAATCAAATAACGTGAGATACTATGCAACAATTACTGTAGCAATAATTAAGTATAATTGAGTGACTTCTCACGTAAGTATCAATAATCAATACCGTGTGATACTATGCAACCACGCGTATTACTGTACTTTTATCACCGGGTATTTCAACAGTTAACGGTAAAACTTTCGCCATTACTTTTATAAAAAGATATTTCTGTCGTTTTCTAACTCCGACAATAATTCTATTATGGGGTTCACCAATGATTGTGTCGTCGTACGAATATTTCCTATTAAAATGAATATTCCCTGACCAATAAAATATTTGATAATAACTTGATTACTTTGCAAAAATTTTAAATATTACACACAACTATAATATTATATCAAATCCACACCATAATATTCAAAAATATATTTCGAGAAAAATTAATCTTTATTCATGAAAGTTGAGGTCTTACATAACGAATCTGTCAGCAAGCTATAGTGAAATATTTGTTGGCCTTGGAGCCGACAATCCCAATTGATTGAAAACTGACAGAGGCATAAAATTTATGCTTGCCCCTAAATCACACAGGCATTTATTGAAAAACATTTTTCCAATGGAGCACGATATTTTTAAGCTTCCCGGATCCTTAAGTTTTGGAGGAAGCTTACGCTGTAGCACTGCACTACACTCTTCTGTCAAAGCTACTGTCTCAAAGTCCTCTAGTCATTTTTTCCTTGACGGAATTCCTTTCATGAACTTTGCGTAACTTGGCATCTGCTTTAATGCCTCTACGAAGGGTATATTTATCTGTAGCTTTTTGAATACCTCCAAAAATTTGGCAAATTGCTTATCGTCTCTTTTCTTTTGCAACCTTTGTGGATATGGAACATGAGGGTAAATAGGTGGTGGTTTGGTTATTGGTTTCTCAGGTAACTCTTCATTATTATTTTCACTACCTCTGTTGAGCGTAACCGCTTTTCCTCGTGGCGCCATGTCTGGTCTCCTCCTATATATTTTCATGCAGCGTGAAACACCGTATATCATCTGCCAACCGCTTTTCGACCTTAGTGAAATAGCGACATTCTTTTGCTTTCCTTCCCTTCTTGGATTTGTTTCCATAGTACTTGACAAAGCCCCTTGTGGTCTATTGTTCATTATATTGGCCATTTTTCCCATCTGAGTCTCAAAATTCTTGATAGCCACAGCTTGGCTCTTTATCATAACTTGATTTGCTATGTACTTGAAAGATCATCCCTCTATTTCTGACTTCTTTTCTGGTTGTGGAGCAAGTGGTGGATGATGTTGTTATTGTTGTTAGAATCCAGGATGGTAAGGTGGTTTGGGTGCATATTGTTGGTGAGATGGTGGTGATTGGTATTGATGTTGAGACAAAAATTTTTGTGGTTGTTGGTGTTGTTGGTTGTTTTGATTGTTGTTCCAGCTGAAATTGGGATGGTTACGGTTGTTGGGATTATAGGAATTTTGGTACTGATTCTTCTGGTAGTTAGTCACAAATTGCTCTGATTCTGCACTAATCGCACATTGGTCTGTTTGATGTGACCTCGCACATATCTCGCATACATAAGCAACTGGCTTGACTTCACTATCCGCCAAAGAATCAATCTTCTTTTCCATAGCTTCCATCTGAGCTGAAAATTGTGTAATGGCATCCACCTCTAACATTCTCGCAACTTTAGGTTATAGCATCCTGGCCGTAGGATTCTGAAAATCGTTTGCTGCCATTGTCTCAATGAAATCATACGCTTCTTCATAACTTTTAGCCCATAAGGCTCCTCCTGTAGCAGCATCTACTATTAGCCTTGACTGTCAACCCAATCCATTATAAAAAGTGTTTATAACCATCCAATCAGGTATTCCATAATGAGGGCATTTCCTTAACATTTCTTTGTAGCGTTTTCGTGCTTCATTTTTTTGATAATGTGGAGTTTCCGAATCGCAGTCAGACTAAGTCTCCCCACCCCAGACCAAGCTTTATGCACAGGCTTGGCCTAAGACATGGCTCCGCCCAAAAATGTGCAATCCGTGGCCACACAGACCAGTTTTTAATTGTCCCTCACACTTGCTGCAGGCGAGAATCGATCCCAGGATGCCTGAGTTTACGGTTCACCCCAGGTGGAAACTTACCATTTATGCCAAGTGTTGTGGTTAACGTTCCCATGCTTCATATAGTGTCTCGCCCTGTTGCTGCTCAAACTAGGAAATTACAGTTCTCATCTTTGTTGTCTTAGCCATAGGAAAAAATTTGGCTAAGAACTTCTGTGCTAAGTCCTCCCATGTGGTGATTGACCCTGCTGTCAATGAATGGAGCTAGCTTCTTGCCTTATCCCTTAAAGAAAATGGAAACAGTCTGAGCCTAATTGTATCTGACACCCCATTGTACTTAAAAGTGTCACATATCTCTATGAAGCTCAACAAATGCTTATTAGGGTCATCTGTAGTAGCACCCCCAAATTAGACTGAATTTTGCACCATTTGTATCGTGCCTGACTTAATTTCAAAGGAATTTGTTGCTATCACTGGACTTACAATGCTCAACTGTAACTCATTAATCTTGGGCATTGAATAATCCCTTAAGGCTCTGTGCTCTTCTCTAGGCTTTTCTGCCATGTTGGATGATGATGTCTCAGTATTTATTTGTGTATTCTGATTTGCATGCGCTCTCTAAGCTCTCCCATTGATTATGTCTTGTATAGGTATCAACTCATGATGTGATGATCAAGTGCGTTTATACCATACACAAGTACCTGAAATGCAAGCAAGACTAAAATAGAAATACGATAAGAAAAGAATTGTTCAAGTCAAACAAATCTAGCTTTAGTTAATGACGACAGTAATAAAAATAAACATTGTTCCCCGGCAACGACGCCAAAAACTTATTGGGCTATTTCAGGTTAACAAAATAGACTCTAACTCATGCAATTATACATAGGTCAACAAGTAGTACATAGTAAGAAAGTATCGATCCCAATGAGAAAGGTGAATAAATCTACGCTATCATGCAACAACCTTATCGCTATTACTATATACTCAAACGATTAATTAACAAGTTGTGACGCCCCCAAAATTGATATACATCACCTATTCCGAGTCGCCAAATACATGGTACAAAATTTAAATACAACTTAATTATACAACAATCGTGTAAAATACGAATAAACATATGCTGTGAGTTTTAATACAAATATTGTCATCTAGACAATATACAAACTCAATGGGGTCCTCATTACATTTATTATCACACTATTTCATAGAATAGTAAGGACTACTAATGCTATTATCCGGACCACCATCACTGTTCTCCCCACTAGTCCCTCGCTACGTTCTCATTTCACAAGAGAACAATGAAAGCAAAAGGTGAGCTCAACTAGCCCAAAGAAGAAATATTATAACTCGGATAATGCACGAATAAATTATCATTAGCCTTCAACAGTGTTAAACTGTTAAAATATAGCAAACATCAAGTTTAATTGCAGCGGAACAAACAATCCATTAGAAGAGTCAAGTAGAGAATAAAATCTACTATCTTCTATGATTTAAAAAGGTTTTTCATGACTTTTATCGCCGAGACTCGACAATAAATAAATCCACATCATCCACCGCTTACGGCCAGGATATTCATTAGTATCACAACCACAAATTATCCATGCACCACAGCCAAGGATATTCGTGTATTCATCAATGGTCATGATCATGCCAACAACTGTCCATCAATGCACTACGGGTCAATGAGGACTTGTTCGAAATCATTTGTAACATTATGGTCATGATTACACCGAATAATCCCTGGTCATAATCATACCAAGTCCATCTATGCACTACAGGCCACAGATGACTTTCAACATAATATAAACATGAGGATGATGACAATGATATAAGAATTCAATAAAACAAGTTCAAGAATTAATATATCCAGGAACTAATAATGTCCAAATTATCAACATGATACTTCATTGTAGAGTAACACTCAAGAATGCTCAGAAGAATATTTCCATGAAAAGATACTGGATGAAGCGCAAATATAAAGGATATTCCATTAATTTCATGGAGTATAGAAGTCTAAACTTTAACCAACTGAGTATAATAAAGAATGGAATAACAAAATAAATCACCGTGGCATGCGATAATCCGCATGCATAAAGTTATTCCAATGTAATAATAAATAATGGAACTAGGTCATGCGTAAACGCACTAACGGGATATTCCAACAGAATAATAAATAATGGAACCAGGTCATGCGTAAACGCACCGATAGGATATTCCAACAAAATAATAAATAATGGAACCAGGTCATGCGTAAACAAACTGACAGGATGTTCCAACAGAATAATAAACAACGGAACCAGGTCATGCATAAACGCATAGATAGGATGTTCCAACAGAATAATAAATAATAGAATAATAGAAGAATTTCACCAAGTATAGGGTATCCACATTATACGAGAGTTATTCCAATGTAATAATAAAGAATGGAATAACAAAAGAATTTCACTAATAAAAAAGAAGGAATACCCCTAACGAGTACAACAAATAATATCCCTTACCGTAAAAGAAGAGTATTTTGACTAGTAGGGTGAGGATATACTCAAAGAAAACTTGCACTACGCTCAAAGCTTTCTTAAACTCTAAAGAAATACGCTCAAGATTATAAAAGAAGAACTCTCTCTATAGTTTCTCTCTCTAAAGTTTCAGTGAATTCGTAAGAAATAATGAAGGAATGAGCTTCTATTTACAGAAGAATGGATTGCATAGTAACTAATTCATGAATGGTCCAGATTGATTTACTTTAAACGGACGGTTCAGATTGGTTTACAATAAAATATAATATATTCTAATTATTGTCTAATAAAACAGATAATTTTATAAAAGTATTTTGTTATATATAAAAAGATTTTACATTTAGTCTAATAAAACGAATAACTTTATAAAAGTATTCATTTTTATATAAAAACTTTTCTGCTTTTATTACATTAATAATACTAATAAAACAAAACTCATCATCATTATTATAATTCACAATATTAATCGACTGTGTCGTTTCCGGGAAAGAGGGGGCTTTCCAATAAGGATCTTCTATGAATAAATATTTAATTTTCTCAAAATATGTTTTAATATTATGGTGTGGATTTGAGATAATGTTATAGTTGTGGGTAGTATTTATAAATTGTTCAAAGTATTCAAGTTGTCATATTATATTCGATTGGTGGGGAATATTTGTTTTATCGGGGAATATTCGATGCAATGGCACAATCATTGGTGGACCCATGAACAAAATTATTATCGAATTGAGAAAACGACAAAAATATTTTATGAAAATAACGGCGGAAGTTTTACCGTTAATATTGTTGAACTACTCAAGAATAAAAAGTAATAATAATGCGTGGTTGCATAATAGCACGCCATTAATTATTGATGCTTACGTGATAAGTCACTCAGTTTTGTTGGTATTATTAATGTAATAATACGTAAAATCTTTTTATATAAAATGTAATACTTTTGTAAAGTTATTCTATAAATAGAATATATTATATTTTATTATGCATAGTATTTGGATAGTGCTGCATAATGTTTTGTATAGTAAAATCTTTTTATATAAAAATGTAATACTTTTATAAAGTTATTCTGCTTTTTATTAGACAATAATTAGAATATATTATATTTTATTATGCATAGTATTTGCATAGTGTTTGCATAGTAAAATTTTTTATAAAGTTATTCGTTTTATTAGATTATAAATAGAATATATTATATTTTATTTAAAAGATTTTGCTTTAAATATGGACCGTCAGATTAAAGTAAATCAATCTGGACCGTTCATGAGTTAGTTACTATGAAGTCCTTTTTTCTATAAATAGAAGCTCATTCATTCATTATTTCTTACGAATTCACTGAAACTCTAGAGAGAGAAACTATAGAGAGAAAGAAGAAAAGTGTTCTGCTACTTCATTACTTCTATATCCAAGACTTTTTTTCTAAGGTAGGGAATATTATTTGTTGTACTTTCGTAAGGGTATTCTTTCTTTCTTATTTATGAAGAGAACTTCATTATTCCATTATTTATTATTCTGTTGAATAACCTATATACGCCAGCTACCCTATACTTGGTGAAATTCTTCATTATTCCATTCTTTATTATTCTATTGAATATCCTGTTCTGCGTTTTATGCATGACTCGGTTCCATTATTTATCATTCGTTGAACATCCTGTCTTATTACATGTGATTATGACTGATTTACTCGTTCTGACCGGTTCCTTATTTAGTATTCATTGGAATAACTTCGTCATGCTAAGTACCACATGCATGGTGATTTCATTGTTATTCCATTCTTTATTATTCTGTTGGAACATCCTTGTTGCAAGTTAATTTCGCCTTTGACTCGGTTCCGTTATTATTATTACGCATTGGAATAATCATGCATGCGCTAAGTACCACATACATGGTGATTTCCTTTGTTATTCCATTCTTTATTATACTCAATGGTTAAAGTTTTGACTTCTATACTCCACGAAATTAGTGGAATATCCTTGATATTTGCGCTTCATCCAAAGATTCTTTCATGGAAATATTCTTCCGAGCAGCATTTTGAAATTTACTCTACAAAGCAATGATCATGTTGACAATTTGGACGTTATTAGTTCCTAATAAATTAATTCTTGAACTTGTTTTATTGAATTCTTATATCATTGTCATCATCCTCATGTTTATATTTTTTTTTGAAAGTCATCTATGGCCCAGAGTGCATAGATGGACTTCGTGGTGATTATGACTTGTGGATTATTCGGGTAATCATAACCGTAATGTTACAAATGATGTAGAAAAATCCTCATTGGCCCGTAGTGCATTGATGGACAATTTTTGGTATGATTATGGCTATGGATTCTCTTTGGTCAGAGTGCAAAGATGAATTATTTTATGGCATGATCGGGACAGTTGATGAAAACATGATTATCTTTAAGTCGTAGTGCATGGATAATTCGTGGTTGTGATACTAAAGAATATCATTGGCTCAGTAGTGCGGGGATGATTTGATGATGTGGATTATTTATTGTCGAGTCTCAAATGATAAAAGTGATGAAAAACCTTTTAAATCATAGAAGATAGTAGATTTTATTCCCTACTTGACTCTTCTTATGGATTGCTTGTTATTATATTTTATCAGTTTAACACTGTTGAAGGCTAACGATAAATTATTCTGCATTATCTTTATCATAATATTTCTTACTGGGCTAGTTGAGCTCATCCTTTCTTTCACTGCTCTCTTCAGAAATGAGAATATAGTCTGAACGAGTCCTGGGAACGGAGTGATGGTCCTAGATGGTGCATTAGTAGTCCTCACTATTCTGTGAAATAGTGTGATAATAATTGTAATGAGGACTCCTTTTGAGTTTGTATACTCTCTAGTAGACAATATTTGTATTCAAACTCACAGTTTATGTTTTGTCGTATTGTACATGATAGTTGTATTATTAAGTTGTATTTGATTTCTGTACCATGTATCTGGCGACTCGAGATGGGTGATGTATACCTAATTTTGGGGGCATCACATCTTACAACCTCCATTTCTTATGAAATTTCTCCCTCAAAATTAGGGTACGTACATGGTATGTCGAAGAGGTAAGGATACCTTGATTTCATTTCAGATTCTAACTCCCAAGTCATTTCCTCAACATCGTGGTTTCTCCACAAAACTTTGACTTGAGGTATAACCTTGAACGAGAATATGTTCCTTCTTATCCAAGATTTGAACAGGAACCTCTTCATACATCAAATCTTCCGCTATTTTGTCCGTTCTAACTCAATAATGTGGTTCGGGTCTTCCACATATTTACGTAACATGGATATGTGAAAAACGTTATGAACACGAGACATACTTGGCGGTAAAACGAGTCTATAGGCCACAGTTCCTACTCGATCGAGGATTAAAAATGGACCGATGAATTGAGGATTGAGCTTTCCTCTCTTTCCAAATCTCGTAACTCCTTTTCATGGAGCAACACGTAACAACACATGATCTCCTATATCGAATTCCACGTCCTTTCGATGAAGATCAGCATAACTCTTTTGTCGATCTTGTGAGGTTTTTATACGTTGTCGGATCGTTTAAATCTTTTCCATAGTCATACGTACCGACTTTGTTCCCAACAACGTTGCTTCACCCACCTCATCCCAGCATACTGGAGAACGACACTTTCATCCATACAATGCCTCAAATGGAGCCATGCCAATACTTGCTTGATAACTGTTGTTGTAGGAAAACTCCACCAATGGTAAGAACTTATCCCAACTTCCCTTGAAGTCAAGGGACACGTAGTCTTAATAAATCTTCAAGAGTTTGAATAGTCCTCTCCGTTTGTCCGTCTGTCCCGAGGATGATATGCTAAGCTAAATAAAATGCATGCCCATAGCTTTACTGCAAACTAACCCAAAATTATGAAGTGAATCTTGGGTCTCGATCAAAACTATGGATATCTTGGCATACCATGCGCCTTACAATCTCGCTTATGTACATACGAGCAAGACGTTCAAGTGTATAAGTTTCTCGTATTAGTAAGAAATGAGCGATTTGGTCAATTTATCAACAAGGACCCAAATCACATCTATAACTTGAGAAACCTTAGGAAGACCGATAACAAAATCCATGGTAATGTGCTCCCACTTCCATTCTGGAATTTCAAGCGGTTGCAATGAACCTTTTGGTACTTGATGCTCCGCTTTAACTCGTTGACAAGTTAGACACCTTGAGATAAACAATCTATCTCTCTCTTCATATTGGTCCACCAAAATGTATGACTAATATCATGATACATTTTGGTACTCCCGTGATGGATTGCAAAGCGTGTGTTGTGCACCTCCATCATGATTTTATACTTTAAATCGTGTCGTTAGAACACAAAGTCTGAGTTGACTCGAAGTATTCCTTCTTCATCGATTCTTACTTCCGGCATAGCACCTTCTTGCCCTTTCTTCCTCTTACGCGTCAACTCCAGGTCTGTAGCTTGAGCAGCTTTAACTTTATCAATTAAAGTCATTTCTACTCGTATATTTGCCATGATCACATGGGTCCATGGAGTCTTTAACTCTATCTCCATCCTTTGCAAGTCGCACAAAATGGGCATTTGTGTTGACAATATCGCACTCGTACTTGCATAAGATCTTCTACTCAATGCGTCAGCTACCACGTTCACTTTTCCAGGATGGTATTGGATGGTATAATAATAATCTTTCAACAGTTCAAGCCAACGTCGTTGTCGCATGTTGAGTCCCTTTTGAGTGAAGAAATATTTGAGGCTTTTATGATCCATAAAGATCTCCACCTTCTCCCCATACAAGTAATGCCTCCAAATTTTAAGTGCGAAGACAACAGCTGCTAACTCTAGGTCATGAGTAGGATAATTCCTCTCATATTCTTTGAGTTGCCTTGAGGCATAGGCTATGACTTTCCCATGTTGCATGAGAACACATCCCAACCCTTTTGCTAGAATCATCAGTAGATGACAAATCCTCCGAGCCAAAATGGTATTGTCGAACAGGTCTTTGAAATGAGTCTCCTCTTGAGTTCTTGAAAACTCTTCTCACATTCTTCGCTCCAACCGAACTTTGTATCTTTTTGAGTCAGCTGAGTTAATGGAGTAGCTATTCGAGAAAATTCGTCCACAAATCTCCAATAATAATCAGCTAAGCCGAGAAAACTACGTACTTCGGTCACTGATTTAGGTTGCTCCCAGCTTTGAATTGCTTCAATCTTTGTCGGGTCAACAGATATTCCATGACTTGATACTACATGCCCAAGGAATGCTACTTCTTCAAGCCAGAACTCACATTTCTTCAACTTGGCCTAAAACTTGTATTCACGAAGCTTTTGGAGTGTCAGCCTCAAGTGTTACTCATGATCTTCATGGCTTTTGGAATAAATAAGGATGTCATCAATAAAGACGACCACAATGTGATCCAAATATTCCTTGAATACTCAGTTCATCATATCCATGAAGGCAGCAAAATAGGAGCATTAGTCAATCCAAAAGACATGACTAGGAGTTCATAATGCCCGCATCGAAGTTCTCGAAAGCCGCTTTGGAATGTCATCGGTTCTAATCTTCAATTGGTGATATCCAAGCGAAGATCAATCTTTGAAAAGAATTTGGCTCCTTACAACCGGTCAAACAGTCATCAATACGTGTCAATGGGTACCTATTTTGATGGTGACATGATTCAACTCTCGATAATCAATACAAAGTCGCATACTCCCATCTTTCTTCTTCACGAATAGAATGTGAGCACCCCAAGGAGACGTTTAGACGAATGAAACCAATGTCTAACAATTCTTGCAATTGGGTCTTTAACTCCTGAAGTTCAATAGGAGCCATTCGATATGGGGCTTTGGAAATGGGTTTTGTACCGGGTTCAAGGTCGATACAAAATTCAATTTTATGTTCTGGGGGTAGGCCAGGAAGTTCTTCAGGGAATACGTCAGGGAATTTATTAACAATAGAAATATCATTCAAAACTGACGTATTTTTGTTTAGATCCGTGACATGAGCTAAGAAAGCTTGACATCCGTTTTTCAATAAACGAATAGCTTTATGGCTTGAGATGACCGTGATTGATTTTAATGGTTTGGTTACTTGAATTCGTATAATAGGTTGATTAGGAATATGAAAGCTAGCAACCTTACAAAAAAAATTAATTTTAGCATGATGAGTAGTTAACCAATCAATCCCTAGAATCATATCAAATGCAAGTATTTTCAATGAAATAAGATCGACAGGTAATGTGAGGGTACCGATTTGTACCAAACAAGACTTATAAACAGTGGATGTAATGAAAGTTTCTCCCAACGTAGTTTCCACAGATAAGTCAAAGTCTAATATCTCCAGAGTCAAATTTAATCATTGAGCGTAAGTAGGAGAAATAAAAGAATGGGTAGAACTGGTATCAAATAAAGTATAGACTTCGCTAGAGTTTATGATAAGCTTACCCGTGATGACCTCATTCGGGTTCCTTGCTTTCTGGGAGGTCACAACAAACGCTCTCCCTTGCACTACCGGCATTAACTTTTCTGGGACGGCCTTTTGTGCCTCCATCCTAGCTGAACTTATCTTCGGTGAACGACAAAAATCGGGTAAGTGACCTTCTCTTCCACAATTATAATATGCTTTGATGGCATCGCAGCTTTGGACTAATGTGTCCTCCCTCCCGCATTTGAAGCATATGATAGGTGGTCGTTCTCCTTCCTTAACAACAGGTGCTTGGTCGACGTCTTTCCATCATTGTTGAATCTAATCTTCTTGAAATGTCCATTCTTATTATTTTGGCCGTGATTACCACTGAAGTGGTTACCACTTCTGGCCTGTTGATTCCCTCCACGGTTGTTGTCACCGATTCGATGACTACTCTCACGGGTATTATTATTTTGTCGGCTGCTCTCTTTTGGTTGCGTTGACTCGTTATCGCGCTCTACTAACTAAGCCTTATTTACGACATCTGAATACAAACACAGTTTATGAGAAATAAGATGTTGACGTATCTCCAGCTTTAAACCTCTTAAAACATCCGCTATTCTCTCTTTATTATCCACCAAGTGGGACGAACCGAGACAACTCGCAAACTTAGCTTCGCTTACAGACTACGACACGGTCATATTATTCTCGCTCCAACTTGATGAACTCTACCTCTTTTATGTGACGAATACTTTCGGGAAAGTACTTGTCATTGAATAGTTCTTGGAACTTCTCCCAAGACATCTTCATTGCGGTAGGTTGAGTATGCTTTACCGCTTCCCACCAGTAATATGCCTCTCCTCGCAACATAAAGGCGGCTAAGGGAACCTTTTGCTCCTCAGAGCATCCCAAGACATCAAATATCTTGGTGATCTGCTTTATCTATGCTTACGCCTTTAAGTGGTTTTGGCTCTCCAATAAACTCGGTGGTCCCAGCCTCAATCTGCTTAGGCGGTGATTATCAAAGAGAGTTTCAAAGTTGTTTTCACCTACATTTTGACAGAGCCTCTCTCATCATTGTTGCATAAATTTCATAAAGCCTATGGACATTCCATCATTCATCATTTGGTCGTTGTTGTTGTTTGCATGAGGATTATCGCCTTCTCGATGCACATTATCCCGATTATTGATATGTGGTGAATCAATCTGGGTCGCGTGCTCCATTGTTTGCTTTTAACATTCTCGGATGTCATTTTCAGATACTGCCACAAAACAAAAGTTAATTGACATGTAACATATTATCCCTATATTCTTACCGACCAATTAAATACCAAATAAACTTAGGTAGGTCATACTAGCGAAGGAATTCCCCGTCTCTCCCCTCCTAGTTCTATTCTCACATCTTAGACAAGGATCGTATCCTTGAGCTTTGATACCAACCGTGATGCCCCCAAAATTGGTATACATCACCTATTGAGTCGCCAAATACATGGTACAAAATTCAAATACAACTTAATTACACAACAAATGTAAAATACGACTAAATATATGTCGTGAGTTTTAATACAAATATTGTCATCTAGATAATATACAAACTCAATGGGGTCCTCAAGACATTTATTATCACACTATTTCATAGAATAGTGAGGACTACTAATGCTATTATCCGGACCATCACTCTTCTCGACTAGTCCTCGCTACGCTCTCATTTCAAAGAGAACATCGAAAGCAAAAGGGTGAGCTCAACTAGCCCAAAGAAGAAATATTATGACTAAGATAATGTAGAATAAATTATCATTAGCCTTCAAATAAAGTTAAACCGATAAAATATAACAAACATCAAGTTTAAGCTGCACAGTTAATAAGCAATCCATTGAAGAGTCAAGTAGAGAATAAAATCTACTATCTTCTATGATTTAAAAGGTTTTTCATAACTTTTATCGCTGAGACTCAGCTTAATAAATAATCCACATCATCCTTGCACTACGGCCAAGGATATTCGTTAGTATCACAACCACAAATTATCCATGTACCACAGCCAAGGATATTCGTGTATTCATCAATGGTCATGATCGTGCCAACAACTGTCCATCAATGCACTACGGGTCAATGAGGACTTTTTCCACATCATTTGTAACATTACGGTCATGATTACATCAATAATCCACATTCATAATCATACCAAGTCCATCTATGCTCTACAGTGCCACGTGATGACTTTCAACATAATATAAACATTAGGATGATGACAATGATATAAGAATTTAATAAAACAAGTTCAAGAATTAATTTATCCAGAACTAATAACGCCCAAATTGTCAACATGATACTTCTTTGTAGAGTAACACTCAAGAATGCTTAGAAGAATATTTCCATGAAAAGATATTTGGATGAAGCACAAATATCAAGGATATTCCACTAATTTCATGGAGTATAAAGTCAAAACTTTAACCAACCGAGTATAATAAAGAATGGAATAACAAAAGAAATCACCGGGCATGTGATGAGAATCGCATGCATGTGTTATTCCAATAGAATAATAAATAATGGAACCAGGTCATGCGTAAACGAACCGACAGGATATACCAACAGAATAATAAATAATGGAACCGGGTCATGCGTAAATGCACCGACATGATATTCCAACATAATAATAAATAATGGAACCAGGTCATGTATAAACGCACCGCCAGGATTGTAGGGGTCCACCAATGATTGTGTCATTGTACGAATATTCCCTGTTAAAATGAATATTCCCTGACCAATCGAATATTATATAATAACTTGCGTACTTTGCAAAATTTGTAAATATTACCCACAACTATAACATTATATCAAATCCACACCATAATATTTTTTGAGAAAATTTAATCTTTATTCAAAAAGTTGGGGTCTTACATTAGCCTTGCCCTTATCTCTCTTAGAACTCTCAGTTCGTTCGGCTTTAGCTGCAAACATATGGTTCAAACAAGAATGAGCATAACAAGCTCAGCAAGTCTTAACAAAGAATCATATGAATATCACATTAACAATTACATGCTTTAATTCCATATCTGAACAATTATCTACAAAGCATTATGAAACCTTTGACTAGTACTTCTCATGTCATAATAAAAATTCCAAAGTATATATAATAGCTTAGGAATGATGAACCGGTCAATAGACCATGAACATACTATTTTCATTTTCATACTTGAAAAGGATATCCGGCACTAAGGCCATCCATCCGTCTTTACTGACGAGCACTTTTAGGTGATCAGCCTATTGTAACCTATGTTAATCAACACTCTTACATTAAATGTATTTACGTTCAACATTTGGCAACCTCGCGTGCCCATCGAATAATCGATGAAAAATACTTTTGTTTGTACATAGACAAACTTACCTTCTCATCCGTACCAAATACTTGGCATATGATAGCATTAACAGTTCTATATCAACAGACTAGTAAACAAATCCATTCATTCTTCAATACATGTCTAGCCAAGTTAAAACAGGCATCTACTCTTTCTTTAATACCATTCATGCATTGTATAACATGCATCACATAAAACTTGACTAACACGAAGGTTAGCAAAGTCGTTAAGAAAGACTTTCATTTCAAGCGCCTTCAATTAACAATTCAAAAATTCTCGGTCTTTACAGGATCTACATGATATATTCACATAGCACACTGTAATTAGTTATGAAACAAACTAACTTTACTGTTCTAACCAACTTCTTTCTCTTCTATGTCTTATTCAAATTAACTTCATTATTAAAGTTGATTCAACTTCCTATACTTTGTTATGTCTCATTAATGTTCTTACGTCATTAACCGACATTCGATCATTATTGGTTAAATACCAATGTTGAACGTCTTTTACTATTTACTTATTACGTCTTCACTTTCTTTGTTTAATTTCTATTAAACCTTACTAGATCTTCTTACATTAAAACCTTATAAGTGATTTAAGGTCAGTCTTATTAGGTACATTAAGTACCTTCAATGTCTTACCTTAGGTCTACATTCAAATGGAACAAAACCTAACTTGGTCAACATTTTTCTCATCGCAAGGCACATGCATGACGACATCCTATATATTCTAGTGGCCGCTATGCGGTGAGAGTTAGCGGTACTACTTTCGAGTGAATCGGTCTTAGCATTGCCACCACTTTGTAATCTGTTTTGGCCACAACGGTCTTAAGTGCACAACACCATTTAGCCAAAATAGTCCACTTTTTCTAACGAAACTTTCGGCTTCCTAATTTGTTCGTTTTACATCCGAATTAACCCATTCAAAACCCTACAAGTCACAAATCACATCATTTACGTGTTCATATAAGAATTTCACATTTTTGAATCTGTTAACCCGGAATTCACCTTTGGGTTCATTTTTAAGCGTTCGTTTAACGTTTCGACCGTTCAATACTCATTTTCTTCGTTATAAGTCGGAATGCGACTATTCCTTTGCCCCACGACTTTTAATTACCTTCTCTCACGTGTTGACATTGGAAACCAACAATTTTAAGTCACATGGCAACTTTTGACCTTTAATCCTGGCTTTCTACGTTTTTGACGTTTAACGTCTATTTTCGCAAAATTCGTCATAACTTCGTTAATCGTGTTTTATAAGACAAATCAAATGGAAAACTCCATTGATTCATCATAACCATACTAACCACATAATTGGCACATTCCTTAGCTATAATGGTTTTCAAAACGTTCATCCCAAACTAAATTCACGTTCAAGACTCTCTATGGTTTTTAACTTACGTAAACACTTACGATTTCTATTTGGTCATGACCTATCAATTATTTAGTCATTAATAGGCATCCTTATATCTCCTCAATAAACATGTTCCACCAATCTACGATTCTTCTACGAGAAAGAAATCGAAAAAGATGAAGATTACGGTTTATGAGAATTTACCTTCGAAGTAACTCACGTTCTTGATAAACGTATAATGGTTTGCTTGGAAGTTGAAGGATTTATTGTTTCTAGCTCTTTCTCTCTCTCAATATATATTGACAAGCTTTGTAAAAACAATAAAAATCCAACTCAAGCCTTGTATTTATAAGCAACCAAAGTGAGGGCAAAATGGTCAACTTTCCACCTCCTTACTATTCCACCTCCTTTGCAACTTAGCCACCAAGTAATCACTTTACTTGGTGGCCAAGTGGTCGGCCCACCTCCCCTTTTTGACACCCCATGGGTTTTACCCATCCCATGACCCATCGGTTCGACCCGTAATTTACTTTTTGGATTGGGCTTGACATAACTTAAAGTTGGTCCTTAACTTGGGCTTTAACACTTAATTCATTGGGCTTACTATTAATCCAAGTTCAATTAAATTATACCAAACCCTTAACTCATACTTTATTAATACGTCTCGTATTCTTTACGTATAACTCACTTATTCTCTTCGTCTAATACTCATATAGTAATCATATTATACGTCGTACTATTCTTCATAATATACTCGTATTTATACTAGTATAATAATCGTATTTCATACGTATAATATCCGAAATGACTATACACATTGCATTTCCCTTTCGGAAACCTCTTTCATAAACCTTTAGTTTTTACGTCCGCAAGCGAAAACTTCGTTTTCCATAACGGAATTATTATTGGATATTCCATACTATCTTCTATTCTATCATTACGCGTTTCTCGAAATTTCAAACCCTAGCTCCGAATGAAATCGGATGAATAGTGTTTTTACGCAAACTTTCTCAAAAAACCTTTATTTTCGTTTTGATAATTCACAACCATTAATACTAGCACAAAGCCAGAATACTAATCACATCCGTATATCCTAGGTACCTTTGAATATCTTAGTCACATAATAAATCAATTAAATTCATTTAATTCACATAATCAAATAAAAAATTTAATTCATTCAAAATTCAAAATTCTCGGGCGTTACATTCTTCCCACCTTATAAGGATTTTGTCCCCAGAATCTCGCTATTCTTACATAAACAAATGAGGAAACTTTTCCTTCATTTTACATTCGAGCTCCCACGTTGCTTCTTCAGCATCGTGGTTACTCCAAATTACCTTTACTGAAGTTATTACTTTATTTCTCAAGACTTGTTCCTTCCTATCAATAATCTGAATCGGAAGTTCTTTATACGTTAAGTCTTTTTCTACTTGATTAGATTCATATTCTATTACGTGCTTGTAGTCCGATTTATAAGGATGCAACACTGACACGTGAAACATATTGTGTATTCTTTCCATTTATGGAGGTAAGGCTACCTCATAAGCTACCTCTCCTACCCTTCTTAAAATCTCAAAAGGTCCTACAAACCTTGGACTTAACTTCCCTTTCTTTCCAAAACGTATCTTCCCTTTCCAAGGCGATATTTTTAGAAAGACATATGAACCTACTTCAAACTCCCTCTTCTCTCGATGAGGATCTGCATACTTCCGTTGTCTATCTTGAGCCGCTAATAATCGAGCTCTTATCAACTTCACCATGCCTACCATTTGTTGTACCATCTCAGGTCCCAACATTCGACGTTCACCTACTTCATCCCAACAAAGTGGTGTTCTGCACTTCCTTCAATACAATGCTTCGTAAGGCGGCATGCCTATACTAGCGTGAAAACTATTGGTGTAAGCGAATTCTACCAAAGGTAGATACTCATCCCAACTCCCCTTGAAATCCATAACGCATGATCTTAACATATCTTCTAACGTTTGAATCGTTCGTTCACTTTGTCCATCCGTCTGTGGATGATACGACATACTCAATCTCAAATGCGTTCCCATTTGTTCTTGCAAACTCCTCCAAAAGTTCGACGTGAATCGTGGATCACGATCGGACACAATTGAAACAGGTACTCCATATCTAGAAATGATTTCTTTGACATAAAGTTTAGCTAACTGTTCTAAATTATACCTAACTCCTATTGGTAGAAAATGAGCCGATTTAGTTAACTGATCCACTTTACCCAAATAGCAACATATCCCTTTCTCGTTGTTAGAAGTCCCACCACAAAGTCCATGGTGATATGCTCTCATTTCCACTCCGGAATTTCCAGTGGCTGTATTAATCCACTCGGTCTTTGGTGTTCAGCCTTAACTTTCTGACAAGTTAAGCACTTACTAACGTATTATGCGATCTCTCTCTTCATGTTCAGCCACCAAAAGTTCTGATGAATGTCTTGATACATCTTAGTACTACCAGGATGTATCGAGTACCTCGAACTATGAGCCTCACACATAATCTCTTCTTTCAACTCGGAATTATTTGGAACCCAAATTCTTCCTTCAAAACGAAGTAAACCTTCTTTATCAAGGTTATACTTAGTCTTCACATCATCCTTCATTATCTTTTTCACACGCTCGCATTCTTCAGTACTTATATGTACTTATTTAACTCGTTCCATTATCATTGGTCGAGTCTCTATTGGGAATAACATCTAGGTTGTTTCACTTGGCAACATAACTTCTAATTCCATCTTTGCCATCTCTGTTATTAACTCATTCTGAGTCGTTAACATTGATAGCTTTTCTCTACCCTTCAGACTTAACGCATTGGCTACTACATTTACCTTCCCCGGATGATATAAGATATCACAATCATAATCCTTTATCAACTCTAACCACCTTCTCTGCCTCATATTCAACTTCTTCTCTGTGAAGATATATTTCAGCCTTTTATGGTCCGTGTATATCTGACACTTCTCCCTGTATAAATAATGTCTCCATATTTTTAAAGAAAACACTACTGCTGCCAATTCTAGGTCATGAGTAGGATAGATCTTCTCATAATCCTTTAAGCGGCGTGGCCGACATCGTGATGACCTTTTCCATGCTTGCATAAGCACGACCTAGTCCTCATCTGAAGCATCGCTATAAACCACAAAATTCCCCGTATCATCTGGTAAAGATAATACAGGTGCGTCACTCAACCTCCTTTTTAGTTCTTGAAAACTATGCTCACACTTTTTTGTCCATATATACTTCACAGACTTCTTTGTCAGATTTGTCAACGGTGTATCTAATTTAGAAAATTGTTGAATGAACCTTCTATAGTATCCCGCTAACCCAGAAAACTCCTAACCTTGGTTGGCGTTTTTGGTTGCTCCTACTCATTCACCGCTTCCACCTTTGCTGGATCTACGCATATACCATCTTTGTCTATAACATGTCTTAGAAACTGCACTCGCTCGAGCCAAAATTCAGACTTAGTGAATTTCACATACAATTTCTCATTCCGTAGTGTTTCCAACATTATTCTTAGATGTTTAGCATGATCTTCTGGCGTCTTAGAATAGACTAGAATATCATCAATGAACACTACTGACGAACTTGTCCAAATACTGTTTGAACACTCTATTCATCATATCCATGAATGCGGCTGGCGCATTCGTCAACCCAAACGACATAACCAAAAACTCGTAATGCCCATAACGAGTTCTGAACGCCGTCTTAGGTATATCTTCCTTCCTCACTTTCAGTTGATGATACCCCATGCACAAATCTATCTTAGAAAAATACTTTTCCCCTTTCAACTGATCAAATAGATCATCGATCCTGGGCAACGGTATTTATTCTTAATCGTTAACTTGTTCAACTCTCGATAGTCGATACAAAGTCGTAACGATCCGTCCTTTTTCTTTACAAACAATACCGGTGCTCCCCACGGAGACACACTCGGTTGAATGTACTTTCTATCTAATAGTTCTTGTAACTGAACCATTAACTCCTTCATCTCAACTGGCGCCATCCTATATGGTGCCTTTGAAACTGGTGTTGTACCTGTCAACAAATCAATCACAAATTCTACATCCCTATCTGGCGGAATACAAGGTAACTCCTCTGGAAACACATCCACAAATTCTTGAATTACTGCTATCTGTTCCAATGATGTTCCCACTCTTTGGGTATCCACCACATGACATAGATAACCCTTACACCCCTTCTTCAACATCTTCCTAGCTTGTGTCATGGTTAGACAACAAGAACGTCCCGTGATTTATTTCCATAAAACACCACCTCAGGTTTCTTAGAAAGCCTTAGGTTTACACTCTTTCTATAACAGTCTATTATCACTCTATGGTTAATTAACCAATCCATACCGAGAATCACATCGAATTCCCTTAACCTTATCGGTAAAAGATCTACCGATAATCTATTACCCCTGATATCTACGAAACAATTCCTATGAATGTGTTCAATGGGAATTATCTCCTCGTTTGCTACCTTAACGTCTAAAGGTATTTCTAATTTTTCAGGATTTAATCCCAATTGCTGAGCAAATCCACATGCTATAAAAGAACAAGTAGCACCCGAGTCAAATAACACGTAAGCATTTATTTCGTTGACTGGAATGATACCTGCTACTACATCCGTTGATGCAACTGCATCTTGGACCGTCATATTAAACGTTCGGGCTGAGGGTCTACCCAATGATGGTGTTGGTCCAGTAATGGCCAAATTGCCACTACCAGAACCTTTACTACCCTCCACCCCTTTCTTCGGGAAATTTCTTGCCATGTGGTCCACCGACCCACAAACAAAACATCCCCGCTTTTCTTAGGATTAGGACAGTTGGGAGATATGTGACCCTCCTATCCACAGTTATAACAACCTATTTTCCCCTTCAGACAGACTCCTAGATGAGTCTTACCGCATGTCTTGCATGCCTCCATCCTCCGTTTAGGATCCCCTTGTTTTTGCCCAGATTCCTGTGGTTAAAATTCTTCCTCTTAGGCATATTGCCACTACCACCGGCAACCTCCCGCCTTATTTCCTCCCTCTCCTTACTCTTATTCTTTCTATCCTTGTGGTATTGGGTCAACGCCTCACTACCACCTCCCCGCTATTATCGCCTTTTCCGAGAATGGTCCCATAGGAAGCACTCTAAAAATCGATATCCTCTTATATAGGCCGGGGTTTTAGGCCCCTGCTCAAACCTACAGCCTTCCTCTCCTCCGTGTCCACTTGGTGTGGAAGCAAACCTTGCCAATTCATTGAATTTGGCGCATATTGGGGAACAAATCATGTCCCCTGCTTAAGTTCTAGGAACTTAATCTCCATTCTCCTTGCATGCTAGTAGGGAAATAGTTCTCAAAGAATACCTTCTTGAATCTGTTCCCATGTAACAACTTCCGCTCCGATTTCACCACAGTGAGCCTCCCACCAAGAGGTTGGCTTCCCCTTCATCATATAGGTCATAAAAGAAGTCTTTTGCGCCTCACCCACGTTTGTAATAACAAAGCCTTCTCTATTTCTTTGACCCATGTGCGGGCCTCCATTGGGTCCGTTGTTCCCTTAAATTGGTGGACCTACACTCTTAAATTCTTTAAAGGTAGTCGTTTAGGGCTACCCTAGGTAGTCGCTAATGGTGCTCTACCCCGACTTGGTTAAATCACGGTAATTAATAAATTAATGAACTCTTGCATTGGGTTATTAGGACCCCCCATTATCATTATGCGATTCCGCCTCTTGATTTACGTTGTCTTCTTCTTGGTTACATTTAATTAAATAAATAAAGTTCCGTTATTACTTATTTGCTTACTTCGTTATTAGTCGTCAAACAACTGAACAATAACTCATACTTAACAAAGCAATTTAAAATAAAAACTTCCTTATATTAAAATGCTTCTTTATAGATCAGAACTATTTACAAGTTGCTTTCCATAGCCCAAAAGCTATTACATATATATCCCGCGATTGACTTTTACAAAAATTGGGATTTACAAAAAGACTACCCTTTAATTACACAAAAGAGGGTTTTACGTCACTACACAAAAGTATGTACCATATTACTTCTAATATTGCCTAACAACATTCTCATGCTTCTCGTTCGCCAGAATCGACACAATATCTCGACTTATAGTATGTCGAGTATGTCTCGACTCAATAGAATAACAAGCTATCTTAAGCTTGAAATCCTCGTGCGCACTGTCATTTATATATGACATTCGTGCTATCTTCTGGTCTTTTTCAGCCAGTTTCTTACGAAGTTCTACGACCTCATTCTTATAGTCTTTAGCCTTGTCAGTCATGAGCACTTTCTCATCATGCTCTATCTCATAGTCTGACTCTACAGACTCCTTCACCCCATAGAGATCACTAATCTCTTCCTTCTGGTGCTGCACCATATTGTGCGATTACTTGCGTTCTGATCGAAGAATTGAGAGGTACATTGCCCTAATAGTCTCTGTAGGTGTTTACTCTAGGGCAGGCATCACCATATTAATCGATGTCACCTCCATGTCATCCTCCACATCTTTCATCATATTTAGATATGATGCTATTCCCATAGTCTCCTCAGAATAGTCCTCCTCCGAGTAATATTCCTCGGGCTTTGACTCTTCTAGAATCACTACAGGTATGTCTGCTATAGGCACAGGTACCAGCTCAACTCTGTTCACGGACTCCTCGCTGATCACATGTATATCCCTATACATCAAGCTATCGACCGACATCTACAATAACACATAACAAATTGATTAGTACATAATAAACAATAATATAAACACATATCACATTTAATCCATTTTACTTTCCATCTTTTAAATCTTTCGGTACTGAGTTTCCTCAATACCTTATTAACTCATTTGACTCGAGTTACTTTCTTCGGACTCTTCCTTTCCTAACAAGGTTATTAGCCTAAGGTTCTTTCCCCCTTAAGTTTTATAATCTAATGCTTTGATACCAACCTGTGACGCCCCCAAATCCGGGTATCTTCCAGCCGATAGATGGTGTTCCACGATACTACAATCCATACAATCATTTCATTGAGATAACAACAAAATGAGTGTAATTACTATCTTTATATTACATTTGTAATAAATCATTTCCCAGTTTCATAAACTGAATACATTCATTGTTATTCGTAAGTATATTACAATCAAATACACTAATCTATTACAGGACGATTAATTGTCCATCTTAGCCTTGCCCTTATCTCTCTTAGAACTCTCAGTTCGTTCGACTTTAGCTGCAAACATATGGTTCAAGCAAGAATGAGTATAACAAGCTCAGCAAGTCTTAACAAAGAATCATATGAATATCACATTAACAATTTCATGCTTTAATTCCATATCTGAACAATTATCTACGAAGCATTATGAAACCATTGACTAGTACTTCTCATGTCATAACAACAATTCCAAAGTAAATATAATAGCTTAGGAATGATGAACCGGTCAATAGACCATGAACATACTCTTTTCATTTTCATACTTGAAAAGGATATTCGGCACTAAGGCCATCCATCCGTCTTAACTTACGAGCACTTCTAGGTGATCAGCCTATTGTACTCTATGTTGATCAACACTCTTACATTAAACGTATTTACGTTCAACATTTGGCAACCTCGCGTGCCCATCGAATAATCGATGAAAAATACTTTTGTTTGTACATAGACAAACTTACCTTCTCATCCGTACCAAATACTTGGAATAGGATAGTGTTAACAGTTTTATATCAACAGACTAGTAAACAAATCCATTCATTCTTCAAAACTTGTCTAGCCAAGTTAAAACATGCATCTACTCTTTCTTTAATACCATTCATGCATTGTATAACACGCATCACATAAAACTTGACTAACACGAAGGTTAGGCAAGCGTTAAGAAAGACTTGCTTTCAAGCGTCTTCGAATTAACAATTCAAAAATTCTCAGTCTTTACAGGATCTACATGATTTATTCACATAGCACGCTGTAATTAGTTATGAAACAAACTAACTTTACAGTTCTAACCAACTTCTTTCTCTTCTATGTCTTATAATATTAACTTCATTATTAAAGTCTATTCGACTTCCTATACTTTGTTATGTCTCATTAACGTTCTTACGTCATTAACCGACATTCAATCATTATTGGTTAAATACCAACGTTGAACTTCTTTTACTGTTCACTTATTACGTCTTTGCGTTCTTTGTTTAATTTCTATTAAACCTTACTAGATCTTCTTACATTAACACCATATAAGTGATTTAAGGTCAGTCTTATTAGGTACATTAAGTACCTTCAATGTCTTACCTTAGGTCTACATTCAAATGGAACAAAACCAAACTTGGTCAACATTTTTCATCGCGATCTTTATGGTAGCGACATCCTATGTATTCTAGTGGCGTTGCAGTGCGAGTTAGCAGGGTACTCGGCCGAGTCTAATGTTGTGGCGCCACCACTTTGTACTAGTTTTGGTGCTACGGCGCTGAGTCTGTGCACCAGTTAGCCATAACAGTCCACTTTTTCTAACGAAACTTTCGGCTTCCTAATTTGTTCGTTTTACATCCGAATTGACCCATTCGAAAGCCTACAAGTCACAAATCACATCCTTTACGTGTTTATATAAGAATTTCACATTTTTGAATTCGTTAACCTGGAATTCATCTTTGGGTTCATTTTTAAGCGTTCGTTTAACGTTTCGACCGTTCAATACTCATTTTCTTCGTTATAAGTCGGAATGCAACGATTCCTTCTCCCACGACTTTTAATTACCTTATCTCACATGTTGACATTGGAAACCAACATTTTCAAGTCACACGACAACTTTTGACCTTTAATCCGGGCTTTCTACATTTTCGACGTTTAACGTCTATTTTCGCAAAATTCGCCATAACTTCGTTACTCGTGTTCTATAAGCCAAATCAAATGGAAAACTCCATTGATTCATCATAACCATCCTAACCACACAATAGGCACATTCCTTAGCTATAATAGTTTTCAAATCGTTCATCCCAAACTAAATTCACGTTCAAGACTTTCTATGGTTTTTAACTTACGTAAACACTTCCGATTTCTATTTGGTCATGACCTATCAATAATTTAGTCATTAATAGGCATCCTTATATCTCCTCAATAAACATGCTCCACCAATCTACGATTCTTCTACGAGAAAGAAATCGAAAAAGATGAAGATTACAGTTTATGAGAATTTACCTTTGAAGTAATTCACGTTCTTGATAAACGTATAAAAGTTTGCTTAGTAGTAGAAGGATTTAGGGTTTCTAGCTCTTTCTCTCTCTCAATATATATTGACAAGCTTTGTAAAAACAATAAAAATCCAACTCAAGCCTTGTATTTATAAGCCACCAAAGTGAAGGCAAAATGGTCAACTTTCCACCTCCTTACTATTTCACCTCCTTTGCAACTTAGCCACCAAGTAATCACTTTACTTGGTGGCCAAGTGGCCGGCCCACCTCCCCTTTTTGACACCCCATGGGTTTTACCCATCCCATGACTCATTGGTTCGACCCGCGGTTTAATTTTTGGATTGGGCTTGACATAACTTAATATTGGGCCTTAACTTGGGCTTGAACACTTAATTCATTGGGCTTGATATTAATCCAAGTCCAATTAAATTATACCAAACCCTTAACTCATAATTTATTAATACATCTCGTATTCTATATGTATAACTCGCGTATACTCTTCGTCTAATACTCATATAGTAATCGTATTATATGTCATACTATTCTTCATAATATACTCGTATTTATACTAGTATAATACTCGTATTTCATACATATAATATCTGAAATGACTATACGCATTGCATTTCCCTTTCGGAAACCTCTTTCACAAACCCTTAGGTTTTACATTCGTAAGTGAAAACTTCGTTTGCCATAACGGAATTATTATTGGATATTCCATACTATCTTCATATTCTATCATTACGCTTTTCTCAAAATTTCAAACCTTAGCTCCGAACAAAATCGGATGAATAGTGTTTTTACGCAAACATTCTCGAAAAACCTTCATTTTTATCTTGATAATTCGCAACCATTAATACTAGCACAAAGCAAGAATACTAACCACATCCGTATATCCTAGGTCATAGAACGAATTTCGAATATCTTAGTCACATAATAAATCAATTAAATTCATTTAATTCATATAATCAAATAAAAATTTAATTTATTCAAAATTTGAAATTCTCGGCGTTACAAACCCTGCTTCAAAGTTGATTCCAAGCTAGTTCAGGTCCACATTCTTCAACAAAATTAAAACCCAGTCTTTACAATCGATCAATCTAGAGAGAGAAGCCCAAAATAGTAGAGAAAGACTATGGAATCTCTCGAGAATAAGAAACCCTAATAATAGTAATAATAACTGATGATAATATGTCTTTTCAAAACCAACAAATATATCCCCATATAGCAGACACGCTTCAGCCTTACAAAATAGAAAGTCAGCATTTTAAACCAAGTGTGACTGGCCCGGCCACGCGATATCACAGTGTAATTCTTCCGCACGCAGACCAGCTACATGTCTTCTTCTTGAGTACTTAGTGCGTGCTCACCGTGTCCCTTTGCAAATTAAGCGCGTGGCACACCAGCCTCCTTGTCGGCGTCGATCTCCCTCTCGCTCGACGGCGGCATGTCTAGTTTATATGGCGTAAAACAAGGCCATCATTCTTCTTGCATCTTTGTATTCTACAGGCTTCTTGCTATTGCTGCTGGACTATTGTTGATTGTTACTTGCTTTTTTCTTCTTTTCTTCACTTCTTACTTCTTCATTTGGCCACATCAAAGCCCTTCTAGCTGTTCCCCTCACCTGCTTGAACTCATCTACTTCCTCCATCCTAGCCATTGCTTGCCACTATGCCATTTATATGCCTTGTCGTGCCTTCACCATGCCATTTCCATGCCTTAAGAGTTCCAACTATGCACGCTGCAAAATAAGCACAAAAATCAAATAAAACATACCAAAAATACTTGAGTTGAGCAAAATTTCAGTGAGTTGGTAACCAATAAGTAGGTATTAAACCTACTTATCAGTCGGAATTTTTATTTGTCCCTTTTATATTCTTGTCTTTTGGTGTTCTCGTGTTAGGTAAGATTTGTTTGAAAAATCAAGTTGTGAAAGTTGTGAAAAGGTCCGAAATATTGGTATGAATTTTTTTATAAAATTTTTACCTTTTCATGTCGAGGTTACTATTCACGTATACATCACTATTCACGAATACGATACTATTCACGAGTACTATTCACGAATTATGATTTTTCTTATTGAATTTCTACCTTTTGTGTTTCGGGCTTACTATTCATGTATCTTGCACTATTCACTTATTATTTCTGACGATTCACGTAAAAATTAAATTTTCTTTTCTTTTGTCCAAGTTGTCTATTATGGTTACTATCTTTGATTGTATCCATATTTTGATCTTTATTCTTTAATTTTGTTCCACAATTGTTTATTATGGAATATTTTTGAACTTGGTGATACCATTTCTATGAAGCGAAATAATACTAATAATAATAACAATAATATAAAATTCAAACTTAATTTACATAATTATCGAGTCTAGCTCCCAATACGTAACCTTTAATACATTCATTACATGACCCGTGATAGATATATATATATATATATATCTTATCTTAATAATATCTCAAACTATTACATAAACTACCACAAATCTTATTTTTGTTAGCTTTCCTTTTCCTTTGTTTACTGCATGAGCTCTACGGTTCTTCACACTTAGTGAAAAAATTTTAAATTAAGCAAGGATGAGCATTTGAGTGCTCGAAAGTAATAATAATTTATATATATAAATTTGAGAAAGAGTTTAAATGTTTTCTTTATACTACCCTTCTACTGACGATTCAATAGTTGTGAAGTAATCTGTACCAATGATAATAATATATCAATTCTATACCATATTTTTGAAACTACGTCTTGACTATAAATAGGGTTAATGTGGCATACTATGAACATTGTTTTCATTTTTTGAAAAGGTTAAACAAAAATTCATCATGGCAAATCATAACTTACGACGCGGGGGGTGATCGGCCGTTATGCCTGCGTTGATCAATACTACGTGCGAAACGAGGGTATCGTTCACTCTCTCATCATTGGGTGCATAAAAATTTTTCGTGTAAGGATGTTCATACTTTTCTACGGGTTCCAAAATCAAAGGTTTTATCTTGTTCAACAATAATCTATAATTCAACATATATATATACGGGTAATTGACAAAGGTATATCAACATGTGATTAAATACAATGATTATCAGTGGTGGGGACACTTGTTTAACCATTTCTAGAAATTAACGAACAGAATATATATATCTGAGTTACCATATACTAACATGTTGATAATCAATGAGCTTATATAATATAAGGTTAATAATTTGTACAGTAATAATATAATTCCTAAATATTCTTACTCATGTCCATTGCATAAAGAAAATGCAAAGATAAGATACTTTTTGATCTTGTTGCTTATAATTTGCAACTTAGTTTTATCGTTTATATCACGACCTATCATTAATCAAATCATTTTACTGATTAGAATAACATATTATAACACATAACACTGCTTATTGCAGTCAGCACATACCCTAATAACATTGGCACATATGTTTAATAACCATTGAATCACAAATAATCACTTTATCTAATCAAATTATCTAAGTCCGGATCAATTTAAAAACATATTTGGTCTCTCAAGCGACTTTTATCGAGTAATTATCGAGTCTAAGACTACGTCTTGTAACTCAATATCTATAAGTATCGGTCATATTATTTTTAAATGACTTAATATAATTTTAAAAACATTTATTATAATTTATCATAAATTTTCAAACATCAAAATCATTATTAAATGATTTAAATATTAAACAATTCTATTATCATTAATATTTAATTAATATTAAACTATTAATGAAATCATTTCCAAAATATTAAAGTTATTTATAATAACTTGAAATACTTTTAAAGTATTAATATTACCCTTAAATGATTTTTAAAACATTTAAAATCATTTTAAATAATTATCATTAATATTAAAGTATTAATGTTTTATTTATCAAAATATTAAAAGTCATTAAGTATAACTTAAAATATTTTAATTCATTTATATCCCTTTTAAATGATTTTTAAATTAATAAAACCATTTTAAAACTATTTATTTAATATAATTATTAAATAAATTTAATATCATTAATAATAAATTAATAATTATTAATATTAAATTATTAATGAAATTATCCTTTAAATATTAAAAGTTATATTTTATAACTTAAAATATCTTTAAACACTTTATTTTCATTTAAAATGATTATTATAATATTAAAATCATTTTTAAACTAAATTATTTAATATAATTATTAAATAACTTTAATATCATTAATAATAATTAATTAATGAAATTTATCTTTAAATATTAAAAGTTATATTTTATAACTTAAAATATTTTAAATACCTTATTATTATTTAAAATGATTTTAATATAATAAAATCATTTTAATTAATTTATTTAATTCATTTAGTAAATAACTTAATTATCATTAATATTTATTTATTAATGAAATTTATCACAAAATATTAAAAAGTCATTAAAAATAACTTAAAATATTTTCTTATATAAATATAATTTTAAATGATTTTTCAAATATTAAAATCATTTTTAAATAATTTATTTAATATTATAATTAAATAAATTAAATATTTTTAATATTCCAAAAATATTAAATATTTATGAAATATATTTAAAATAATTAAAAACTAATTTTGAATTTAAAATAATTTTAATAATTTATTTGGTATTTTTAATAATTAAAAACTATTTTTTTTCTATTTATTAATTAATTTTAGAAAATAAAATATTATATGTCATTAAAAGGTCACCTATAGTGACAAAAGCTGTCGCTATAGGTGTTCTTCATGTTCTTGAGCATTATAAAAAAGCGATTTAAATTAGTACCACTTTGACCGTTGATTAAATAGCTACTAAATTTGTTTACGGACATGTTGATGATCGAGATAATGTAGTACTAATCTACAAGACTACACGATCCAACAACAACATCATCAAAACATGCTTAACTAACGAGATCTGGAGCCTTGAACAAGTATTGTCGAGATGTTCTTCATTTTCTAGGTTACCCGAAAATGAAGAAACGATTCGGCCACTCGTTTTGGCTTCCACAACTTGTTGATCTTGTAATGTTTTGTGTTCTTTAAAAACATGGAGTATGTAGCCAACATAACAAGGAAGAGATTCATTACATAAAAGCAACAAAAACAACAACGAATAACAAGATCCATCTTTGGTGAAACCACCTTCGAGAGATCACGTTCTTGAGTTTACAGGTTACCCGAAACTCGATTCGTCATCATCAGCTTCTTTTGACCGACCACTAACTCTCTCTCCTCCATATGATTCTTAGGATATTATAAGGCATAAACATGTAGTACAAATATCAAGCTATAGACTAGATACAACACAAAACAACAAAACATAAATACACTAAAAGATATGGCCAGAACTTAAAAAGCTTGTCGGTAGGTTCTTGGTTGTTTACGGGTTACCCGAAACTCCGGTCATGGTCGGTCGACTACATTTGACCAGTAAATAACTTCTATTCTAGACATCAAATGACCTTGAGTCCACTTGAAGATTACGAGACCACAATACGAGCTACATGTAACAACTTAAAAACAACACAAATCATAAGCGATCGAGGATGCATGGCCCCTTGACATTCGTTGTCGGACCACGAACCAAAGTTTTCAGTTTTGCAAAAACTCAAATCCGAGCCTATAGATGTTATGGATCTAACATCCATCAACCCGGATCATCATTATACACTACTAACAACATATTCTAACACTCGAACATAACATCTAACAACCAAAAATTTGGAATGATTTTGAATTAGGGTTTAATACCTTTACTTTGATCGATCTTGATCTTGAGGCTTTTGATTTGTTATAGGTGATCGTGGGGCTTGTTTATGGGCCGATTTAGCTTATATTTTCGTGGGTTTTGGGTTGAGAGAAAAGGCTTGGGTGTTGTGTACAAAAAATGGCTAGCAAATGATTTTCTCTCTCCTTTAATCTATTTATAGAACATAGATCTGATGTATCTATCATGCAAGGTGTCAATATGGATAAGGATTGGTGGTTTTTACACACATGGGATAAACACAAGTGATGAGTCATGCAATTCTAGAACACTCCATTTTTAAATAAAGGGTAATTTGGTCATTTGCATTGTTATTTTAAGGGTATACTTGTCCATGGTGCTTGAATCTAGGTTTTAATCACTAGATTTTAATCCTTAAGGTATCCCAAATAATTTTTAGGGTTTTAAGGATTAAGATTAAAGTTCAATAAAATTTTAATTAGAACTTACGAAATAAAATTTAGGGTTTTTAAATAATTAGGGTTTCCAAAACATAATTAGGGTTCTAATCATTATAATTTTAATTACTAATTAGGTTTACCTTAATTATCAATAAAATCTATCATACGCGTTATTATCCACAGTAACACAATTTCTGACTAATCAAAATCTCTAGTTTAGGTTTCCAATTAGGGTTTCTAATTATTAGAAATTCAAATATAAACTAGGGTTTTAAATTTACAATTAGGGTTTTCTAATTATCATAACATTATATAACACACAACGAAAATCATATAACACAGTTATATAATAGTCTTAAACTCACAATTCACGATTTACCAAATAGCTTGAACTTCGTATTCGAGGTTTTAAATTAGGGTTTCACGGTAAAACTAGGATTTGTCATATAACACCATAATTGACCAACCATTATCGGTCCATGTATATACACGATACATATTTATAGCCTTTGAAAATCAAAATATAATTAATATTATATTATTATTCTCATACCTTGACAATAATCCAAAATTAGGGTTTGGATTCCATATCGATTTATTCTTCATATTTAACCTTAATAATTAAGGTAAAATAATTAACTTAATAATCATACTAAAATTCATATAATAAAATAATTATTATATTTATTCTAAAAATCACTCCATATATTATTTAAATAATATATGATTATATTTTCATGGAAAATAATTAATAAAAACATTTCTACCATAAAAAGTAATTATTATAAGAATATACTTTTATAATAATCAATAATTCTAAAATAAAATTATTTGTAAACATTTATGTAATAAATATATTTTTATTTACCATAAAAATATATATACACAATATCTTGTACAAATCCTCATCCTTAAAATAAAAAAAAAAAAAAATATACGTAAAATTTCTTATTTATTTATATAGAAAATATCGGGTTGTTACATTCACCCTCCCTTATAAAGATTAGTCCCCCAGGAATCACCGTTTTAAAACCTCCTATACATACAAGATTACATAGCATACACAATCATTTGCAAGTAGATCTCGATCCTAATTTGATCGAATGATCTTTAACTATTCACGTAAAAGCTTGTCTTTTTCGATTAAGCGAAAAAATTGGTTTCTAAAAGAACTCAAATTCCTCCTCAAAATTTCTTTAGAAATAAATTACTATATATATGAAAATCATGCATAAGAAAATAAAAGTTATCTGAATCACACACAGGGTTCCGATTGCAAATTTTCTTTAGTATATCTGGACCGTCGTGTTGAAAATCCTCATGATAGATTTTGTTGGCTTGCTTGATGAAGTCGGTCCGTGATTGCCAAAGTCCATTGCCAGTTCCAAGTATTAACACTACACCCTCCACCCTCCTCTTGGACAATCTTTCACCTTGTGCTCGATCGATCCACAGAAAAACATCCTTTATTCATCCTAGGATTGGGGCGGTTGGGAGAGATATAGCCCTCCTGCCTTGCACTTATAACAAACAAATTTTCCTTTCAAACACTCCCAGTGGTTCTTTCCCATGTGTCTTACAGTACCATCTGCTCTTCTTACCTTTCTTGTTTTACTGCACTTCCAAAATTGCTCCCTTCCTCTTTCCATCTCCTCCTCTCCTCCCACTATTAATTCCTACCTTCCCGGCTCCTTCTACCTTGCCTTTGTTCTTTCTCTCCTTGTTGTATGGGCTCATGGCCTCACTTCCCTCCTCGGCTATGATCGCCTTCTCCATGAGTCTTTGCAAATGTAGGAATCTGCAACACTTTTCCTTGTTGTTGTAGAGCGGGGTTTTAATCCCGGCTCAAACCTCTCGCTTTTCTAGCCTCCGTATCCACTTGATGCGGGGCAAACCTAACTAACTCATTAAATTTGGCGGCGTGTTACGACACTTGTCATGTTTTTTCTGCTTCAATTCTAAAAATTTAACCTCCATCCTAGCTTTGCATACTAGGTGAAAAATAGTTCTCGAAGAATAGAGTTTTAAATCTATCCCATGTGACTACACCTTCTCACCCCTCACACGATTAAGCTTCCACAAAAAATTTTGCCTCACCCTTCATCATGTAAGTGGCAAAAGCGGTCTTTTGCCCTCGGCTACCTAGCTACCTACAAACGCCTTTTCAATCTCTTTAACCCAGTTTGGGCTTCTACGAGGTCGGTTGTACCTTTAAATTACGGCGGTCCTCTGACCTTAAAGTCTTTGAAATTTGCTAGCGGTTGTCAAAATTTGGTTTCGGTGACCGGTATTCCTTGCTTTGCATAGCTTGTGCTACCATGTTTGCAAAGTGTTGCATCGAGATGCGCTTGTTGTTGTCCCTCAACGTTGTTGACAGATTCTTCTGCCCTTTGATTTCGAGTTCGACGTCTTGGCTGTATTATCTGATTAAATAAAATCATAAATTTAACTTACATTCTAAACCTTGTCACATAAGTTTAATATTTTAAACTTGTTTCATTTCTCAAACTTAGATTCATATTCATTTAACGAATATTTTACATAACATAGCACATAATGCTTTGAACTTCAGCTATCCCTTTATGACCACAAAAGTCGGGATTTACAAGCTTGATCATTACAAAAGTTGAGAACAGTACATTACACAGACATACTTATCATATATATTACATTAAACACACCTACACAACAGAACCTATACTACTTATTTATTACACCTTTTTTCTTGGACAACTTTTACTTTGATGACCTTCTATCCCACGGATATAAAACATGCTCTGGTTTGTAGTCGAGGACAATACTGAGTATGTATGTCCCTCATAACCGCACAGATAACATATTCTTTTCCCTTTCTTCTTCTTATCAAATTTTCCTAAGTCTTGATCTTCTATCTTTCTTTTCCCCTTCTTGCTCGGGTTGCACTGCGATGTGTTGTTGTTGTGGCTCCCATCGATCAATTTGGATTTTAAGCTTATCTTGTTCTTCCATTGTTTATTAAAACGCTTGGCGCAATTGATTATTAAGCGACTTTTCTATCTCCCACAACCTTTCGGAGAAAAACCTTGTTCCTCGGATCCTGCACCTCCGTTGATGCTTGATCGACTTCAACTTTAGTGTCCAGAATCACTATCTGTCGACTCTACCATCTCCGGATCTTGTACTACATTTTCTATATAACCACATCGTCGAGTTGTTTTCATTATGAGCCTCCATTTGACTATTGGCTTTGATATCATTTCGGGTGTATGGGTTTGACCCTTCTTCATGCTATATGCATATAACAAGCCTTTTCCACGGACATCTACACACATAAATTATCTTGATTAGCATATAGTATATACACACAACAAATAATAGTTTTATATAAGTTATCTTTTATTTTGTTTGACGATGAATTTATTCAATTCATCTCTTTTTAAACTCTATATGAGTTATTTATATTTTCAACGTTTCCCTCTCATTCTAAGGTTATAGCCTAAGGTCTAACCCACCTATGGTTTTTAACCTAAGCTCGATACCAACACTTGTAAGGCCCCCAAATCAAGGTGCTTGAAACTTCGAACTTCGGTGCTTTTACGATACCATTTCTATGGCGAATAATACTAATAATAATAACAATAATATAAAATTCAAACTTAATTTACATAATTATCATAGTCTAGCTCCCAAATGCGTAACCTTTAATACATTCATTACAATCATGATAGATAATATATATATATATATGTCTATAATTGTCTTAATAGTCTCAAACTATTACATAAAATACCACAAATCTTATTTTGTTAGCTTTCCTTTTCCTTTGTTTACTGCATGAGCTCTACGGTTCTTCACACTTAGGCTTAAAACATTTAAATTAAGCGAGGATGAGCATTTGAGTGCTCGACAAGTAATAACAATTATATATATAAAATGAAAGAGTTTAAATGTTTTCTTTATACTACCCTTCTACAACGATTCAATAGTTGTGAAGTAATGTCTGTACCAATGATAATAATATATCATTTCTATACCAAATTTTTGAAACTACGTCTTGTTATAAATAGGGTTAATGTGGCATACTATGAACATTGTTTTCATTTTTAAAAAGGTTAAACGAAATTCATCTATAAACCGTCATAACTTACACAGACGCGGGGGGTGATCGGCCCGTTATGCCTGCGTTGATCAATCTACGTGCGAGAATGAGGGTATCGTTCACTCTGTCATTTTAGGCATATAAAAGTTTTCCGTGTAGGGATGTTCATACTTATCTGGGTTCCAAATCAAAGGTTTTATCTTGTTCAACAATAATCTATAATTGACATATATATATATATCACGGGTAATTGACAAAGGTATATCAACATGTGATTAAATCTGATGATTATCCAGTGGGGACACTTGTTTAACCATTTATAGAATTAATGAGCAGAATATATATATAAGTTACCATATACTAACATGTTGATAATCAATGAGCTTATATAATATAAGGTTAATAATCTGCATGCGATAATAATATAATTCATAAATATTCTTACTCATGTCCATTCGTAAAGAAAATCAAAAAGATAAGATACTTTTTGATCTGTTTTGCTTATAATTTGTAACTTAGTTTTATCGTTTATATCACGACTATCATTAATCAAATCATTTCTTGATTAGAATAACATATTATAACACATAACATTTGCTTATTGCGATCGACACATACCCTAATCACATTGTACATATGTTTAATAACCATTGAATCACAAATAATCACTTTATCTAATCAAATTATCTAAGTCGGATCAATTTAAAACATATGATTCTATGCAAGCGACTTTATCGAGTAATTATCGAGTCTAAGACTACTGTCACTTGTAACTTTCGATATCTATAAGTATCGATCATATTATTTTTAAATGACTTATAATAATTTTAAAACATTTATTATAATTTATCATAAATTTTCAAACATCGAATCATTATTAAATGATTTAAATATTAAATAATTCTATTATCATTAATATTTAATTAATATTAAACTATTAATGAAATCATTTCAAAAATATTAAAGTTATTTATAATAACTTGAAATACTTTTAAAGTATTAATATTACCCTTAAATGATTTTTAAAATATTTAAAATCATTTTAAATAATTATCATTAATATTAAAGTATTAATGTTTTATTTATCAAAATATTAAAAGTCATTAAGTATAACTTAAAATATTTTTAATTCATTTATATCCCTTTTAAATGATTTTTAAATTAATAAAACCATTTTTAAACTATTTATTTAATATAATTATTAAATAAATTTAATATCATTAATAATAAATTAATAATTATTAATATTAAATTATTAATAAAATTATCCTTTAAATATTAAAAGTTATATTTTATAACTTAAAATATCTTTAAACACTTTATTTTCATTTAAAATGATTATTATAATATTAAAATCATTTTAAACTAAATTATTTAATATAATTATTAAATAACTTTAATATCATTAATAATAATTAATTAATGAAATTTATCTTTAAATATTAAAAGTTATATTTTATAACTTAAAATATTTTTAAATACCTTATTATTATTTAAAATGATTTTAATATAATAAAATCATTTTAATTAATTTATTTAATTCATTTAGTAAATAACTTAATTATCATTAATATTTATTTATTAATGAAATTTATCACAAAATATTAAAAGTCATTAAAAATAACTTAAAATATTTTCTTATATCATAATATAATTTTAAATGATTTTTCAAATATTAAAATCATTTTAAAATAATTTATTTAATATTATAATTAAATAAATTAAATACTTTTAATATTCAAAAATATTAAATATTTATGAAATATATTTAAAATAATTAAAAACTAATTTTGGAATTTAAAATAATTTTAATAATTTATTTGGTATTTTTAATAATTAAAAACTATTTTTTCTATTTATTAATTAATTTTAGGAAAATAAAATATTGTATGTCGTAAAAAGGTCACCTATAGTGACAAAGCTATTTATATATAATTGTTCTTCATGTTCTTGAGCATTAATAAAAGCGATTTAAATGTAGTACCACTTTGACCGTTGATTAAACGCTACTAAATTTGTTTACGGACATGTTGATGGTCGAGATAATGTAGTACAAATACAAGACTACGATCCAACGAGACAACATCATCAAAACATGCTTAACTAACGAGATGCGGAGCCTTGAACAAGTGCATCGAGTGTTCTTCATTTTTTAGGTTACCCGAAATGAAGAAACGATTCGACCCAACTCGTTTTGGGCTTCCACAACTTGTTGATCTTGTAATGTTTTTGTTCTTTAAAACATGGAGTATGTAGCCAACATAACAAGGAAGAGATTCATTACATAAAAGCAACAAAACAACAACAAATAACAAGATCCATGCTGGTCGAAACCACATCGAAGATCACGTTCTTGAGTTTTACGGGTTACCCGAAACTTCGATTAAATCATCATCGCTTCTTTGACCACCACCACTCTCTCCTCCATATGATTCTTAGGATATTATAAGGCATGAACATGTAGTACAAATATCAAGCTATAGACTAGATCTGACACAAACAACAAAAACATAAATACACTAAAAAGATATGGCCAAGCTTAAAAGCTTGTCGGTAGGTTCTTAGTTGTTTACAGGTTACCCGAAACTCCGGTCGTAATGGGTCGACTCGACATTTGACCAGTAATAACTTCTATTCTAGACATCAAATGACCTTGAGTCCACTTGCATATTATGAGACCACAATCTGAACTACGTATAACAACTTAAAAACAACACAAATCATAAGCGATCGAGGATGCATGGCCCACGACATTCGTTGTCGGACCCACGAAACCAAGTTTTTCAGTTTTGCAAAAACTCAAATCCGAGCCTATAGATGTTATGGATCTAACATCCATCAACCCGATCATCATTATACACTACTAACAACATATTCTAACACTCAAACATAACATCTAACAACCAAAATTTGGATGATTTTGAATTAGGGTTTAATACCTTTACTTTGATCGATCTTGATCTTGAGGCTTCGATTTGTTATAGGCGATCGTGGGGCTTGTTTATGGGCCTGATTTAGCTTATATTTTAAATGGGTTTTGGGTTGAGAGAAAAGGCTTGGGTGTTGTGTACAAAATGGCTAACAAATGATTTTTCTCTCTCCTTTAATCTATTTATAGAACATAGATCTGATGTATCTATCATGCAAGAGTGTCAATATGGATAAGGATTGGTGGTTTTACACACATGGGATAAACACAAGTGATGAGTCATGCAATTCTAGAACACTCCATTTTTAAATAAAGGGTAATTTGGTCATTTGCATTGTTATTTTAAGGGTATACTTGTCCATGGTGCTTGAATCTAGGTTTTAATCACTAGATTTTAATCCTTAAGGTATCCCAAATAATTTCTAGGGTTTTAAGGATTAAGATTAAAGTTCAATAAAATTTTAATTAGAACTTACTAAATAAAATTTAGGGTTTTTAAATAATTAGGGTTTCAAAACATAATTAGGGTTCTAATCATTATAATTTTAATTACTAATTAGGTTTACCTTAATTAGCAATAAAATCTATCATACAGCGTTATTATCCACGATAACACAATTTACGACTAATCAAAATCTCTAGTTTAGGTTTCCAATTAGGGTTTCTAATTATTAGAAATTCAAATATAAACTAGGGTTTTAAATTTACAATTAGGGTTTTCTAATTATCATAACATTATATAACACACACGAAAAATCATATAACACGGTTATATAATAGTCTTAAACTCACAATTCACAGATTTTCCAAATAGCTTGAACTTCATATTAGAGTTTTAAATTAGGGTTTCACGGTAAAACTAGGATTTGTCATATAACACCATAATTGACCAACCATTATCGGTCCATGTATACGATGCATATTTATAGCCTTTGAAAAATCAAAATATAATTAATATTATATTATTATTCTCATACCTTGACAATAATCCAAAATTAGGGTTTGGATTCCATATCTCGATTTATTCTTCATATTTAACCTTAATAATTAAGGTAAAATAATTAACTTAATAATCATACTAAAATTCATATAATAAAATAATTATTATATTTATTCTAAAAATCACTCCATATATTATTTAAATAATATATGATTATATTTTCATGGAAAATAATTAATAAAAACATTTCTACCATAAAAGTAATTATTATAAGAATATACTTTTATAATAATCAATAATTCTAAAATAAAATTATTTGTAAACATTTATGTAATAAATATATTTTTATTTACCACATAAATATATATACATATCTTGTACAAATCCTCATCCTTAAAATAAATAATAAAAAAATTATATCATCGATAAAATTTCTTATTTATTTATATAGAAAATATCGGGTTTTATGTTATCGTATTTTGCATGACAATTGTAATAAAGAAGTTGTAGTTATTTTATGTACCATGTGTTTGGCGACTCGGAATGGGTTGTGTGGACCTATTTTGGAGGCGTCACAGTTGGTATCAGAGCTTAGAGATATGGTCTCTAGCGGAGATCAGGGAATAGAACTAGGAGGGGGGAGACGAGTAAATCTTTCGTTAGTGTGTCTTACCTAAGCCTATTTGTTTGGTCGGTCAGATTATATGGATAATATGTGACATGTTAATTTCTTTAATTAACCCTTGTTTTATGGCAGTATTTGAGAATGGCAGCTGAAAATGTTAACAATGGAGTGAATGAGGCCGTGGAGACACCTTTAATCACCAACCGGAGAGAAGCATTGCAGATCGACAATGTTTCTCCTATAAACAACATCACCGATCAAACGATGAATGATGTGATGTTTAGAAGGTTTTTGCAGTTCATGTAAAATCAAATGATGGAGACTCGTGTACAAAATATGGGTGGAAATAATAGCAACGCGCGACTTGTCACAGCCAAGCAGTTCAAAGAGTTGGGACCACCGGAGTTTTTGGGAAAGCCAGATCTGATCAAGGCAGAAACGTGGGTTAAGCAAATTACCAAGATATTTGATGTCTTGGGATGCGGAAGAATAAAATGTTCCTTTCGCCACCTTTATGTTCCGTGGTGAGGCAGATTTTTAGTGGGAATCTGTGAAGCATACCCAGCCAGCCGCACTCAATATGTCTTGGGAAGCATTCCAGAAATTATTCAATGACAAGTACTTTTCTAAAAGTATTCGTCATATGAAGGAAGTTTAGTTTATCAAACTGGAACAGAACAACATGACTGTGTCTCTATACGAGGCTAAGTTCGTGGAGTTATCCAAGTTTGCACCTTATTTGGTAGAGAATGAGGAACGAATGAAGCGAATGTTTCTAAGAGATTTGAAACCTGAAATTCATCAATACCTTATCTCTCACAAATTTTCTCTATATTCAGATATTGTGAATCGGGCTCAATTATTAGAGCGAGATAATGAGTCTGTTCAACTGATGGACAACAACGAGGTCATACCGATGTAGGGCAAATACCATCTCCGAGCAATGATAACTAGCGGGGAGGAAAATATCCGGACAAAAGCGGTAACCACTCTGGTGGAAATCGTGGCCATGATAGTAGAAGAAGCGAGTCGGGGGGAGATCTCAAAAAGAGGAGGTACAACAATGACAACGTGAAGACGTCAGCACCAACATCAACTATTTTTAGGGGAGGAGAATGACCACCGGTCGTATGTTATAAATGCAGGAAAGAGGGACACATCAGCCCAAACTGCCCACAACAATTCAAGGTGTGTTATAACTGTGGAAAGGAAGGTCATATAGCTAGAGATTGTCATATAGCGAAACAAAGTCCAGCAGAGATGGTGACTCCAAAGGTTGTCCCGGACAAGTCAAAGTCGGTGGTTTCTAGAAGAGCGTTTGTCGTGACTGCCCAAAACGCGAGGAACCCAAACGAGGTGATCACGGGTAAGCTAAACATAAACTCTTGCAAAGTTTATACCTTATTAGATACCGGTTCTACCCATTCTTTTATTTCTCTTGCTTGTGCTCAACGTTTGAACATAACTCATGAGAAATTAGACTTTGACTTATCTGTTGAAACTCTGTTAGGAGAAACTTTCATTACATCCACTGTTTATAAATCTTGCTTGATTAAAGTTGGCACCATCACATTACATGTTGATCTCATCTCTTTAAAGATACTTGCATTTGATGTAATTTTAGGGATTGATTGGTTAACTACTCATCATGACAAAATTGATTATTTTTTAAATGTTGTTAGTTTTCATATTCCTAACCAACCTGTTATGCGAATTCAAGCAACCAAACGACTAAAGTCAATCACTGTCATATCAAACCATAAAGCCATTCGTTTATTAAAAAATGGGTGTCAAGCTTTCTTAGCCCATATCATGGACTTGAACAAAAATATGTCATATTTGAATAATATTTCTATTGTTAGTGAATTTTTTGACGTATTTCTTGAAGAACTTCCCGGTCTACCCCCAGAACGTGAAGTTGAATTCTTTATTGACCTTAAACCTGGTAAAAAACCCATTTATAAAACCCCATATCGAATGGCTCATATTGAACTTCAGGAGTTAAAGGTCCAACTACATGAGTTGTTAGACATCGGTTTTATTCGTTCTAGTACATCTCCTTGGGGTGCTCCTGTTTTATTCGTAAAGAAGAAAGACAGGACTATGCGAATTTGTATTGACTACCAGGAATTGAACCATGTCACCATCAAGAATAGGTATTCCCTACCTCGCATTGATGACTTGTTCAACCAGTTACAAGGAGCACAATTCTTTTTAAAGATCGATCTTCGTTCTGAATATCATCAGTTGAAGATTAAAACTGAGGATATTCTAAAGACTGCCTTCAGAACTCGGTATGGGCATTATGAATTCTTAGTCATGTATTTGGGATTGACTAATGCTCCTACTACTTTCATGGATATGATGAACAGTGTGTTCAAGAAATATTTGGATCAGTTCGTTGTTGTCTTTATTGATGACATCCTCATCTATTCCAAAAGTCGTGAAGATCATGAGCACCATTTGAAGATGGTACTTTAAAGGCTTCGTGATAATAAGCTATATGCCAAGCTGAAGAAATGAGAGTTCTGGCTTGAGGAAGTAGCATTCCGTGGGCACGTGGTGTCAAAACATGGAGTATCTGTTGACCCGACAAAAATTGAAGCAATATAAAGTTGGGAGCAACTGAAGTCGACGACCGAAGTACATAACTTTCTGGGCTTAGTTGGTTATTATCGGAGATTTGTGGAAGGATTTTCTCGAATCGCTACTCCATTAACTCAGCTGACTTGGGAAGATACAAAATTCATATGGAGCGAGGAATGCGAGAAGAGTTTTCAAGAGCTTAAGAGGAGACTCATTTCGACACTTGTTCTGAAAACACCATATGGTTCGGATGGATTTGTTATCTACAGCAATGCTTCGAGCAAAGGGTTACGATGTGTTCTCAAACAACATGGGAAAGTTATAGCCTATGCCTCACGATAATTCAAAGAATATGAGAGGAAATATCCTACTCATGATCTAGAGTTGGCAGCAGTCGTTTTCACTCTAAAGATTTGGAGGAACTACCTGTATGGAGAGAAAGTGGAGATCTATACAAATCATAAATGCCTCAAATAATTCTTCACCTAAAAGAAACTCAACATGCGGCAATGATGTTGGCTTGAGCTGTTGAAAGATTATGATCATACCATCCAATACCATCCTAGAAAAGCAAACGTGGTAGCTGACACATTGAGTAGAAAATCATATGCAGGTGTGAGTGCGATATTGTCAACGCAAAGGCCCATTTTGTATGACTTGCAAAGGATGGAGATCGAGTTAAAGGCTCCAATTACCCACGTGATGATATCAAATATATGAGTAGAACCAACTTTAATCGATAAAGTTAAAGCTGCTCAAGCCACAGACCTAGAGCTGATGCGTATGACAAAGAAAGTACAAGAAGGTGTTATTCCAGAAGCAAGAATCGACGAAGAAGGAATATTTCGAGTCAACTCCAGCCTTTGTGTTTCTAATGACTCTGACATGAAACACAGAATCATGATGGAGGCACACAACACACCATTTGTAATCCATCCTGGAAGTACTAAAACATATCATGATCTTCGACATATATTTTGGTGGAGAAATATGAAGAGATAGATTATAGAGTTTATCTCAAGGTGGTTAACTTGACAACGTGTAAAGGTGGAGCATCAAGTGCCAAAGGGTCCATTGCAACCACTTGAGATTCTTAAATGAAAGTGGGAACATATTACCATGGATTTCGTTACAATCTTCCCAAGGTTTCTCAAGGCATAGATGCGATTTGGGTTATTGTAGATAGATTAACCAAGTCAGCTCATTTCTTTCCGATACGAGAGACTTATTCCCTTGAACGTCTTGCTCGTATGTACATGAATAAGATTGTGAGATTGCATGGCATACCAGTATCCATAGTTTTGGATCGTGACCCAAGATTCACTTAACGATTTTGGGTTAGTTTGCAGAAAGCTATAGGCACGGATTTATGATTCAGTTGGGCATATCATCCTCAAACGGACGAGAAATTGGAAACGACTATTCAAACTCTTGAAGATCTATTAAGACTCTGTGTCCTTGACTTCAAAGGAAGTTGGGATAAGTTCTTGCCATTAGTGGAATTCTCCTACAACAATAGTTATCAAGCAAGTATTGGCTTGGCCCCATTTGAGGCATTGTATGGGCGTAAGTGTCATTCTCCAGTATGCTGGGATGAGGTGGGAGAATTAATGTTGTTGAGACCAGAATTGGTACGTATGACTATATAGAAGATCCAAATGACCCGATAATGAATACAAACGGTATAGGATCGACAAAAGAGTTATGCAGATATTCATCGAAATAACGTGGAATTTAATATTGGGTATCATGTATTGTTACGTGTTGCTCCATGGAAGGTAGTTACAAGATTCGGGAAGAAAGGAAAGCTCAATCCATGATTTATTGGTCCATTTGAGATTCTTGACCGGAAGTAGGAAATGTGGCCTATAGACTACTTTTATGCTAAGTATGTCTCGTGTTCATAACATTTTCCACATATCCATGCTACGTAAATATGTGAAAGACCCGAACCACATTATTGAATTAGAACTAGATGAGATAGCAGAAGATTTAACGTATGAAGAGGTACCTGTTAAAATCTTGGATAAGAAGGAACATATTCTATGATCAAAGGTTATACCTCAAGTCAAAGTTTTATGTAGAAACCACGATATTGAGAAAATGACCTGGGAGTTATAATCTGATATGAAAACAAGGTATTCTCAACTCTTCGACATACCAGGTACGTATATCAATTTCGAGGATAAAATTTCATAAGAAGTGGAGGTTGTAAGACCCCAACTTTTTATGAATAAAGATTTAATTTCTTTAATTATTATTTTGAATAATAAGGTGTTAATTTGATATAATGCTTTGGTTATAGGTGAAATGTGAAAATTTTGCAAAATAAGCAAGTGGTTGTAAAATACTCATTGTGGTCGGGGAATATTCGTTTGGTCATGGAATATTTTTTCAATGGGGAATATTAAATGCGATGGCACACGACCGATTATGGGGGCCCATAACTAAAATCTATCGAATGAAAAAAATGACAAGTTTGAATTTTTTTATAAATAATGACGTAGTTAGTTACCGCTAATTAACACCGTTGGAATACCCGTGGTTAAAATATAGTAATACGCTGGCGTGGTTTGCAGGGATAGCACACGCGATTGCACAATATTTTGAATTATTAATTCTTACGTAAGAAGGCATTATTCAATAATTATTCTACGATAATTCTCTCAAGGTATGTTATTTTATTGATTCAATAATTGTTGTGTTGATATTTTATATTATTGTTGTTTCAATAATAGTCACTACAAAGTATCTCCATTATCAAATCAATAATTCATATTATTTGAATAATATTGTTAGATAGCATTATTGGCAATGTCTAAAGAAGTTACGCCTGCAGGAAAGGGGTTTGGTCACCTAATTGTGCGCCAGTAAGGAGAAATCCTTATCGGAAAGCCCCTCTTTCTGAGAATGACTTCAGTTCTCATTATTGTGATTATATAATATTATTTTTTTGAATAATTAATTATTGATTTATATGATAAGAAAATATTTATTTTATGTGGATATAAATGAAGGAATTAATCTTTGAGGTGTTTTATCAAGATTTTGTCGAAATGGAGGTATTAAAATCCACTACAACAAAAGGCCTATCGTCGTGACTATCGTGTAATCATGATGATGGTCAGAGATAATATCTATGACAAGTCGCGATCGATAAATCGTCGCATAAAATCTGGTTCTTTGGGATGCACATCGGTGACCCACCGCTAGCGATATACCTATGAAGCGTACGAAAATGACAAATCACGGTCATTTGAATTTGTCAACATGGTCCGAGGCCAAAAGTGACGTGGTCCACGTGTCGGTGACCATTATCGGCGACCGCGTCGCGGTCGGCGATATATCTCTGCCGTCGCTAATAACTTTCGGCGACCGCGTCACGATCATTGATATCAAAAAAAAAATTCTGACCAGATTTTTCTTTGTTTTGCGGAATTCCCAAAAACTGTACACTGCTTTCTACCCTTTATCCCAACACACATACACACCAAGATAAACAACATATAAAACAATATAAACATCCATCGTCCACCAACACATACACCCGAACTAGTATATAAACCTTTAAAAACCAATATGATTTGAATAAATATAATAACATTTCAAAACTTGTTTAAGTAACATATATACAAACATCCAAATAATGAATATACAAGTACAAGGTTATGTCAAGCGTCATCCCTCCTTGATCACCTCAGAATTAACAAAATAATAAAATAGTTTAGTACATAAACATGACGGTGATATAAACATGTATATATATGAATATAAAATGACAATAAACAAAAGTTGCATTTAAATAGTTTAGTACATAAACATGAAAATGATATAAAAAATATGTATTGCTAAACATACATTTCATGAGTTCAAGTGTCGATATACGATTGAGAATCATCTTGTATCGTGTTGCGATTCATAACCATCATCGCCTTGATTACGTATCGATTTAGTCAATAACTCTTCCTCCTCGATGTCAATGTCATCGACATAAGTATTGACTCGGGATCTAATTCATGTGGTTCATCTCCACCATCTAAGCTGGATTACTTAATTGTCGTCCTCCACATTTATTATAGTCCGACTATGAAGCATCTTCTCTTGGTAAATCTCCTCATCAACTAATTCTACCTGCACGACTACACGCGGGAGTATAAATTACAACTTGCCAATCTATAGGCGGTCTATCCCTTTTCTAACGGGACTAGGAGTGTAGTATACTTGTCTTTGTTTGAGTTGGTAAAACAAGCGGTTCGTTGGAGTACGCAGACTATGGAGGTCGATATCGGCGATTCCATATGCATCAACACGTATCCCTTTTTCGAATCAAACCAACGGCACTTGAACAAGTGAATATGTCCCCGTCGTGCCCTTGTGACGACAACTCTACGATTTCCTCCAACTCCCCATAAAAGGCACGACCAAGCTCATTGTAACAATCTCCTTGGACACACTCCGAGTTCGTTGTTTTTTTCTGCACCCGTATGCCTTTGTGTGAAATTCACAACCATTTATTTTGTAACCATTGCGGTGACTTGATCCTTATGCGGTCCCATAGCTAGGACTTGTACATTAGCCTAAATCGTTGATCCCTCGATCAAAGCCTACAAAACTCCATCTTATTAAATGAAGTCATAGTTAACATATGGAGTATATATATATATATATATATACTACGTGCTTAAAAATTGAACTTACTTTGTCCTTTAGCCAAAGTGCAAAGTTTTATCCCGATTGATTTGAATATCTTTATCGGTTATGTCGGCATACTTCACTTTTAACTCGTCATCATACAATCTATACCATGTTATAAACATTAACATATTAGAATAAATTTTCAACTTAAAAGATAAAATATCAAGTTTACATGTGTACCTCTCAAATTAAATCAATCTCCTCACAATTGAGAAGAATATAAGTATATGCGACATGTAATTCTTGCTCGAGAGAGGAATATCGCTTCCCTTTTCCATAAGCGGCGGCCGATAGACCAAATCTGAGAGAGCCGACCATTTAGTTCAACATTTCCCCATCATCATGTCTCGATACTCGATTGGCCTTTGTCAAGACTTCGTCCGGAAAATAGTCTGAGACAAACGTAGATATCTCATCAAAACTGTATGCCTCGCATATCGACCCCTCGACATAAGCTCTATTCTTCACCTTCCTCTTAAGGTTTCCCATCACCCTCTCGAAAGGGTACATCCATCTATATTGAACTAGACCCCCAACACGAGCTTCATAGGGAAGATGGATTTGCAAATGCTCCGTGGAGTCAAAAAAACCGGTGGGAATATTTTTCCGGTTTACGTGATCTCTATGATGTTCTTCTCAAGTACAAAACATGTCCTTCTCATTCAATGATTTTGAACACAAGTCTTTGAAGAAACGACTAAGATCCGTCAAAGCATCCCATATTGGTTTATCAAGCGGATCCCGAAATGCTATAGGCATGAGTCTCTCCATGAACACATAGCGAGTCATGACTCTTCATACCTTGCAATTTCCACCCGTAACACACCTTGCAATGTTTGGCGCATATCCATCTGGTAGTTTCGGAGACTTAACCCATGTGCACACATCTTGACTTGCTTTTTGGACAATGTGTACCTTGCATGCGTGCGGTTTGACAATCTTACCATTAAGAGATTCATAAAGTTCTAATCCGGACGCTTACAAATATCTTTCATGTCCAAACGTGCCTTATCGTTATCTTTTGTTTTCCCGTAACATTCATCACGATGTTAAACACATTGTCAAACAACACATTCTTCTCAATATGCATCACATCTAGATTATATTGAATCAAATTTGTAGACCAATAAGGCAATTCCCAAAAGATGCTTCTCCTCGAACCCGGTTATGAGATTCACCAAACCCATTGATTATGTTTGTCGCATCAACCTTACCAAATGGGATAACAAGCAATCTCATCACACGATCTCGCATCTCCGTTCAAAATGATCGCGGTGCGGGCATATCATTATCTACTTTCCCTTTCTGAAGTGTTCTCTATTTCTTGAAACGGGTGATCTACCGGTAGTAAGCAAGCGATGATGATAGTCAAACCAACAAGGCTTTCGACCTTTTGATAGATTAAACGACTTTGTATGCTCCATACAATACGGACAAAACCAACTTCCGTGTGTACTCCATCCATTAACATACCATAAGTTTGGAAGTCACTATAGTCCACATAACCGCCCTAAGGTTGAAATTTGCTTTCGTTGCAACATCCCAAGTCGATACTCCATCCTCCCACAATACCTTTAACTTCGTCTATAAGAGGTCTCAAGTAAACATCTAAGTTCTTTCCGGGACTCTTAGGACCGGAATCATGAGTGAAAAGAAATAAGTATGGGTTTGTTTCATACACATCCAGGAGGCAAGTTATGCGAAGTAACAATCACGAGCCAACATAGTGCGGAATATTTGAGTGGCCAAACAGTTGAAACCATCGGTGGACAATCCAAGCCTCACATTTTAGGTTCCAATGCAAATTCGGGATGTGCTAAGTTGAAATCTTTCCAAGCACGCTCATCTGCGGGATGATTTAGTTCTCCATCTTTAGTTTGGAGATTTCGCATGCCAACTCATATGTTCGGTGATCTTGAAGACATGTACAATCTTTTTAGTCGATGTGTTATTGGAAAATACCTTAGAATCTTAAACGCGGTATACTTGATTTTTTGTAGTCACACCCTCTTTATTAGGCCTAAACCGATCATGGTACGCAAAAGCGTGCACCTTGTCATCTGTTCATTTTCCTTATAAAAACAACATGCAATCGTTGGGACATGCATCGATCTTTTGGTATCCAAGACCCAACTTCTTCACCATTTTCTTACAAAAGTAATAGTTACGGGTAATTTCTCACGTTAGGCAACATACTCTTAATTGCCTTCAAGAGTGACTCAAAACACTCATGGCTCATGTTGTGATCACCTTGATGTTAAGTAATGTCGCCACCGCAGAATGATGTAGTGTGTTTGGTGCAACCATGCCACGATGGCTTCCTACCCTCGTCCTAATAACTTAAAGAAGTCTTTGGCATCGAATTCATAGGTTGCTCTCGCTTGCTCCCAATCAAAATCGCCCTGCAATATCATGGACCATTTCATTCATACGATGAGTACTCTTTGCCTTGAATTGTGTACTTGTGTGATGTCACCATCTCTTCTCCTTGATGTGCCCACCACATTCTTCGTAATTTCTCATGAACCCGAAACAAGTAAATGATAGTTTACCATGTCTCTCATCCATATAATTTACATTCTTACACTTTAAACATGGACATCATATCTGCGACTTACCATTCATACATTACGGGTGACTATCGCATACTCCAAAAACACTTGGCAACCAAACTCTAAATTCAATCAGTAGCTTTTATACGGGCACTTGACTTTCGTCGTGCCATCCAACTACTGATGCGAATAGAGGTCCATGATTCCACGGTACCTACTACGACAACATTATAAATGTTAATTAACATATGACTTGAGCATACTTGTAACCATATGACTTGAGCATACTTGTAAGCATGCATAACTTGGTTGAGCAATTTATAGCTTCTATAACATTTTGTAGCTTTATTCTTATATACATAAGTGTTAAATACCCTTGTTAAAAAGATAAATGAGTCTCTTTATTGACCATGTGTGTCTAGTTACCTTCTCTGTTGCACTAACAGGTTCCTAACCTTTGCTATTTTTTTTGACAACCCCCTCAATAGCTTACCATGCTAACAACCAAGCTTGGCTTGGCCCGTGAGAGCTTGGCTAAGCTTGGCATGGCCTCGTGTGGCCTCGTTGCCCCAAGCCCAGCCCATCAACTCAATAGCCCTTAATAGGCTCTAGTGGATCAACAATAGGCTCGTTAATAGTATAAATGTTACATAACTACCCGACTAATAAAAAAATTAGCGAGTCTCCCCTATAATATGGACTAGCCACATACACGACAAACATGTATATAAAGTCATTTCTAGGCACCCAAGACACAAACCAAGAGAAATATACAAATTCTCAATATAATAATGCAAATTAAACTAGTATACTCAAAACGACTTAATTGGAAGTATATATGAACTTCTCCAACAAAATCGATTACTATCAAAATAAGAATTTCTTCATATCATTACCCAAAGTCGATTACTAACAAAATATGAATTTCTTCCTATTCATATGGAAATATGAACTTCTCCAACAAAATCGGTCTCAACAAAATATGAGCTACCCATAATATACCCATAATTTTGGAAACGAATATACCCATAACATACTGATAAAGTAAATCGGTCTTCATATCGATTTACCCATAATTTTGGAGCGAAGAAAGTAAAAATTGTGAAAGGAAGATTGTAATATACAATAAATTATGAAAGGAAGATTAAAGGGGTTACCGACAAGCGGTGGTATGCGGTGATGGTGAAGGCGTCGTAAGCCGAATGTTGGTGGTTCCTCTTCTCTTCTCCCCTACTCCCTCTTCTCCCTCGTCATTCGAGTTTCTCCTCTTTTTTTTTTTCCTTGTCGTGGGTTCGAACGAATGCCCGAATCGATTCGGGTTATAAGAATCGGCGACCATCATCGTGATCGCATGCGGCCGCTAGTTTTAATGATGTGGACATATTAGTGACCGCTTAGCGGTCACGATATAGATGATTCTTGCCACGCAAAGTTTCGCACCAAATTTTTGGGGGGAAATTCTTCTCAACGACCGATTAGCGACCGCATGCGGTCGCTGATCTCTACTAGCGACTAGATTTCTTTTCGGTCGCAGATAGCGGTCGCTAATACTATTATCAGCGACCAGATAGGGCGGTCGCTGATATCATTGGTCGCAGATGGCCCTTTTTCTTGTAGTGATCATCCGTATGTGGATTTCAGTCATTTTTCGTTTGGAATTTGGAAAAACTTTCTTCTACAAAGTTGTAGAGAATTAAATTTTATATGGAATAGACATAAAATTCGTATTTTTATGATAAAAGGGCTATTTATTATGAATTATTGAAGTTTCAGAAATAAATGCTTTTATTAAAAATATGGGTGGGCCCCACTTTTATGTTTTTATGGAAAAATGCTGAATTTCAAAGGTGGTGTGCGTGAATGGCAAAGGAAGCTACCAGTAGCAGGTTTGTCAGCTTTGGTGTTCTAAGAATTTTCTTATAAATAGCGTGCTTAGGTTAGAATTGAAAATCCCACCATAATCAGAAATTTTATCTCCCTATAATATCGAGCGTATTTTTGTGAGTATTTAGATACTTTGAGAGTTGATAAGCAGTGCAAGTTTTCATCAGCATTATATCCGATATTTTAGTCAGAAGTACTTGTCTTTTGAGGTAAAGGATATTATTTTCTTCGTTAATGATGTTATTTCTTTTAATATCATTATACCGAAATATTGGTATGAATTTTATTATGAAATTTTTACCTTTTCATGTCGATGCTACTATTCACGTATACGGCACTATTCACGTATACGTCACTATTCATGAATACGGTACTATTCACGAGTACTATTCACGAAGTATGATTTTTCTTATGGAATTTCTACCTTTTCGTGTCGGGGTTACTATTCACGTATAATGCACTATTCACGAATATGACAGTATTCACAGAATAATTAAATTTTCTTTTCTTTGTTCAAGTTGTCTATTATGGCTACTATCTTTGATTGTATCCATGTTTTGATCTTCATTCTTGAATTTTGTTCCACAATTGTTTATTATGGACTATTTTTGAACTTGGATAAACTAAAGTACGAATCCCTAATCTTTGTCCTTTTATCTAACTGGATTCGTTTTCTTTAAAATATTTTCATCATTCTCAGTCCTAAATAGTGATATAACTGAATATCTTTGGCCTGTAGTGCAAAGATGAATGATTCTTGATGAATATCTTTGACCCGTAGTGCAAAGATGAAGCGTGTGTTGAGATGAACATGACCCAACCCGTGATACAAATGAGTATCTTTGGCTGTAGTGCAAAGATGAATATTTGGTTCAATATGTATATTGATTGATGCTACATGGATAAAATATTGATGATGGACTTTTAAATCATAGAAGATAGTAGACTTCATTCTCTACTTAACTCTTCTAATGAATTGTAATTTTCGCTGTGAATATTAATCTAAAACTTGTTGTCCATTATGTTTTATCTAATTTATTGAAGGCTAGCGATAATTTGTTCTACATTATCTTAGTCATAATATTCTTTATTGGGCTAGTCGAGCTCATCATTTTCCTTTTTGTTCCATTTTTTCTTAGGAGGCGAGAATATAGCGGGAACTAGTCGGGGTGTGGAGTAATGTTTCCAGACAGTTATTTTAGTAGTCCTCACTATTTTGTAAAATAGTGTATCAATAACTGTAATGAGGACTTATTTGAGTTTGGATATTGTCTAGAAGATAATATTTGTAGTTAAACTCACAGCATATATGTTGTCGTATTTTGCACGATAATTGTAATAATGAAGTTGTAGTTATTTTCTGTACCATTTATTTGGCGACTCAGAATGTGTTGTGTGGACCTATTTAGGGGAAGTCACATTCGTGTATCGATCTTGCCTTCTACAAGGCGTTATTGGCTTGTGTTGCAGTCTCCTGTCAGTGATATCCCGTTGCTGGGAGTTGACAGCTTTACTTTATCTGAGGGTCCTTTCATTCAGAAGGCATTCTACTGCTGGTGGTCCCCTCGTACCATCGGAGCCCATACATGTGTCACTCAGTTTATGGGGGATATGGTTCCTGGATCTGTAATGATGATGGATTGGATGGCATGCGTCTGAGATCCTACTCATTTGATGAAGATTGATAGCTTGACCCGGCAGTTGGATCGGGCACAATTTTTCATCCGACATTTGGGCAGAGATCCTTCCGAGGTGCATACTTTTGATCCTTCCAGCTCAAAGTATGGCCCTTCAGGTGACCCATATGGTTTTGACAGTGCAGATCCTCCATTGTATAGGCCTGACATCCCTCTTGGCGGAGATCCAGTGACTCGAGAGGAGTTACATCAGATGGACAGGATAGATGATGTAGACATCAACACCATTGAATTCTTCTAATGTATTTTATCGCTATATCTTTTGATAGGCCTATGTTAGATACTGGGTGGTTGTGCCCCCATTCTCGTTATATCTTTTGATAGGCCTTTGTTAGTTGTAGGGCGTTTGTGCCCCATTTCCCTGTATTTTCCAGCTGTACAAAGATGATGTATTAGATGATGATGTACTTAGGAATGTATATATACTATTTTCCATTCCCTACATCATATTGCCATATATTGTTTGTCATGTGTAAGATCCCAAATTTTTATGAAATGAAAGTATTCAATTTTCTTATAATTATTATATTATTTAGTAAATGGTTAAATTGATAAAAAGATTTAAGTTAAGGGTGATACGTGAAAATTTTGCAAAGTAAAACAAGTTGTTATAAAATATTCGTTTGGTCGGGGAATATTATTTTTGTTGGAGAATATTCGTACGATGGCACAATCATTGGTGGACCCATGAATAGAATTATTATTCGAAGATAGAAAATGATGTAAATGTCTTTTTTAAAAATAACGATGAAAGTTTTCCGTTAAGCTGTTGAAATACCCAAAGTGGTAAAAGTATAAATGTCTGGCGTGGTTGCATAGTAGCACATGATATTGATTATTGATGCTTACGTAAGAAGCCACTCAGTTAAACTCAATTATTACTACAGTAATTGATGCATAGTATCTCATATTATTGATTCAATTATTATCACAGTATCATCTGCATAATATTTTATATTATTAAATCAATAATTGAGACAACAAAGTTATTCATATTATTATTTACAATATTGACGATGTCTAGAAAGTTCTATCGAGGAAATGGGTTTGGTCACCTAATTGCGCGCTAATAGGGAGAAATCCTTATCTGAAAGCCCCCTCTTTCCTGGGAATGATCTGGTTGTTAAATATTGTGAGTTATAATAGTAATGATGAATAATTGTTGAAAGATTAAATATGTGTTGATTGAAGATAAAAGGATTTGTGGTAATATTTATTCAATCTTTGATATAAATAAGAAGTTTGTTATGAGACGTTTGTGGTAAGTTTAGTTTATTCTATGGGGGCCCATATGTCATCATCTAAGAGTCACTTTCGCTAATAGTAATTACCTTTACCAGATGTCAAACCACTTGTTGTTTCATATTACAGGCGTCGAACCAATTGTCCTTTCACATTATAGGCGTCGAACCAATTGTCGTTTCACATTACAGACGTTAAACCACTTGTTGTTTCACATTAGAGGCGTTAAACCACTTTTCTTTTCACATCACCAGTCGTCAAGCCACTTGCCTTTTCACATTGCAAGGGCTAAGCTAGAAAGCTTCTATAAATAGAAGCTTATTTCTTTTTTCATCTCACCAATTCACTACGACTCACTAGAGAATTCTATAGAGAGAAAATCAGAGAGAAAGAAGAAGAGTATTTTGTTACTATACTATTTCAGTATCCAATCTCCTACTAAGGTAAGGGGTATTATTTCTTTCGTATTCATATAGGGATACTATTTTTGTTCAATATTCATATGAAATAATATTTTCTTTCATACTTTGTAGTATGTAAGTAATATTATTTCATTTCAGATTCTGAATTGTACACTTATGTTGACAAATATTGCTTCTATACTCCTTGAAATTAGTAGAATATCATTGGAATTTGTGCTTCATCTAGTATTGTTTTACAATGATATTTTTCAGAACATTCTTGGTAAAGTTTAATCTTTTCATGCTGGAGTACTATTCACGGGGTACTATTCACGAAGTACTATTCACGGGGTACTATTCATGACAAAAATTAATTTCTTTCATGTCCAAATTATTTTTGATACAATATTATTCTTGAATTTTACTCCACAAAGCAGTATCATGTTGACAATTTGGACATTATTGAATTCTAGATAAATTGAATTATAAATCTTTAAAATTTTTCATTGCTCTCATTTAATTGAATTCTTATATCATTGTCATCATCCTCATGCTTATATTATGATGAAAGTCATCTTTGGCCGTAGTGCATAGATGGACTGTTGATTGATATGATTATGACCAGGGATCATTTGGTATAATCATGACCCGAAATGTTACAAATGATGTGGTAAAAGTCATCATTCGCCGGTAGTGCATTGATGGACAGTTTTTGGTATGATCATGACCATTGGTGATAAAAATGAATATCATTGGCCCGTAGTGCATGGATAATTCAGTGATGTGGATTATTTATTTAGTTGAGTCCCAGCAATAAAATTGATGATAAACTTTTAAATCATAGAAGATAGTAGATATCATGCTCTACTTGACTCTTCTAATGGATTGTTTGTTCCACTGCAGTTAAACTTGGTGTTTATTGTATTTTATCAGTTTAACATTGTTGAAGGCTAATGATTATTTATTCTACATTATCTTATTCATAATATTTCTTACTAGGCTAGTTGAGCTCACCCTTTTGCTTTCACTGTTCTCTTCAGGAAATGAGAATATAAATTTGGACGAGTCAAGAAATGGAGTGACTATCCGTGATAGGGTGGCTATAGTAGTCCTCACTATTATGTGAAATAGTGTGATAATAATTGTAATGAGGACTTTATTTGAGTTTGGATACTCTCTACGAGACATTATCGGTGTTGAAACTCTAAGCTACGTTTTGTCGTACTGTATAAAAGAAGTTTGTATTTAAATTCTGTACCATGTATTTGGCGACTCAAGATGGGTGATGTATACCTATTTTGGGGGCGTCACATCATGCATGTATTATGTCATGCATATGTATTTCCAAAGATGTTCAACATTGACCCCTAGATGGTGTTATGATACGGCACACACAGATGTCTTCCTCGATAGTTAGCCGCATTGATCACACCCCACAAGTATTTGTAGTCTCATGTTTGAGATCTTGGTATGATAGTTTATAACCTCCAGATATGGTGATTGTAGATCAGCTGTTGCCGCACTCTATGACCCTCCTGATGTTCCAGGTTCCATTGGGCTTTGTAGAAGGCATGGTGGAGCACTAAGTACAAGAGAGGCAGGTTTTTCGTCTTGAGACCCAAGAGTTGACTCCTACCTTAGAGGAGTATAAGTGGTTGATGGCTTTGCTACTGGACAAGCCTTGCGCTCAGATGGCTATCGACGATATGGGCCTGCAGTTCATGACCCTCACCAGGTTGAGGCGTAGAGTAGCACAGGATGAGATTACATCCGGGCATGCAGTGTCCCAACATTTCAGTGTTTTATGATAGACAGATTCAGCTCACTGGACAGTTATGCACATCACTCCAGGGATTTCACCACGTCGGAGGATCAGTGCCGTGTTTCCAGAGTATATACATTCATGATATGCATAGTGGCTTATTTGTACATGCCATTTGTATATGGATCATCTAGACATTAGTGTCGTTATGACAGTGAGAGTTCTCAGGGAGGGTTATACCATTGTACCGATGATTGTGGCAGAGACATTGAGGTAAGCCACGTATTGCCACACCCATTCTGTAGGGGTATTTACATGTAGCTCAGTCTTGTTGTATGTGTGGTTCATGTCACACCTGAGACCGATTGTTACCTTCCGAGGGCATGGGTACTACTTTTCCCATGAGATAGCCATGTCTTACTCCTTTCAGGCATCGGAGTGTATAGACGTTGCATCCTGGTCGGTGTTCTTGGCAGGGATCGAGGATCCATTTGACATTTTACCGTGTACAGGGATCAGCTCTCCCTACAGCTTCATTACTCATACACCTGGCATGGATTATATCCCTCAGGCTGGTTTGAGGGGCATGACCACATATCACCCACTGGTTGTGATGGCACAGTTTGACCATTTTCAGGATGTTTATCCTTTTGAGGGGGCATTTGGTCAGCGTTTGTCTTCTCGGCATTTGTCAGCAGAGGATAGATCCAGGGTGTATGCCTGTTGGACTCAGCGTGAGAGGGCTGAGTTTACTGTTAGCCATCCGGGCCGTTCTTCAGAGTAATCCGCATGGATGGAGGCAGAGATTACGTCAGCCGGGGTTGTATCCACTGTGTTGGGGATTGCTTTTGACAGTGGGGAGCCCATGGAGGACACTGATAAGTGGTTTTATAACCACTTATTAAGGATATTAACTGACTTGAATTTGTGCTTAAACTCGTGTTATTGTATAGATTTTTATGCTTTTGTGCTTTGTTTTATAGTGTAGTACTGGAAACTCTCTCAGTGTTATTTGAGCTAAGTTGTGTTCGTAGCTATGATGGATTGATGATTGAAAGGAAAATGGAACTGAGCTTGTTGCTAGATGTTGGAATGAAGATTTGGAGTGAAGTACTTTGAGCCTACAATGCAACAAAAGATTAAAAGCGAACATGTCAGTCTAATCGATGTGATGCCAAGCAATTGCGCCTACTGCCTATGACACTTGCTGTGAGTTATGCCAGACTTATTTCCCAGATCCAACACAGCGCAGCTGCGCCCTATCCAAGGCTTATCACGGCAGCAGCTACTTGGTCTTAATTCGGTAGTTGATTTTTAATTGAGATATTGAATAGGCTGATTGTTTGGAGAAGGATGGGAGGACTGGGACTCTTAATATATTAGACTGATATTCAGATGTAAACGCATCCCACCCCTTGGGGGGAACATTTAGCTATCGTTTCTTTCTCTCTTATATTTTGATTATAGATTAATGTAGTTTAGGGTAGTTACTTTCTAGATTTGATTATATTGAAGACTTGAAGCATTTGGAAGGCATTAGTGATTTAATCATGGATGTGGAACACAGATTTGCACTCCAATTCTCTACTCTTGTTCTTTCTTTGATTCCTTGTTGTATTGATAATGTTTATTCAATATGTGGATGGCAGTTTTGATTCAGTTATGATTTAAACTCTATTCTAAGATTACAATAGATTCTATGGATTAGTTTATTCTGATATATTTCGTTGTTAGCTTTATTGATTGCTATGGGATTGTCTAATTAGATTCATGCTTAATTGCTTAGTTGATTGGACATCAATTACTGTGATAATCCATATGGACTCGAGAGACAAAGTATGGGTTTAGATCTGATCTTATTAGCTTATGATTGTATATTCTACATTGTGATAGAATGTATGATTTGTGCTTAGGATATACATATACCGAAGAACCATTCGTAGTTAATTGAGAACTTGGGCTTAAACCCTAATTATTTGTAAATCACGTAGACATATAGTGGTTTAGGTAATGTGGGTGTTCATGTGTATTCTATCAACTATGGATTATATGTGATATAGGTATAGTACATTGAGAGATGGCTATACTTTATTTTCGTGTTCTTGACTAACAATCCGGTACAATTAATTTGGCTTAACATGAAGTGTGTGGATTTGAATGAGTTAATAGATGAAATTGTGATCTCATATCTTCATTATCTAGTCTCACTCTAGGAATAGTTAGGGTTATTTAATTTCATAGTTTACTTATAAAAGATCAAATCATTCGTTTAAATAAGACTGAAACGGTTACGGGTTAATGCTTGGTGAACTTTATTAGTTAATTCTTCGTGGGAACGATACTTTACTTACTCTTTATTACTTGTTGACCACACATACTTGCGTGCTGTGCGTATATAGATTTTACCCAACAAGTTTTTGGGATTCTCCCACTGAGCTGTTTGCTAGTTTGACAGCAGCTCTTGTAGATTCTCCATGTATGACTGCTACTGTGACCCCATATTCGGTAGAGTATCTAGAGAAAAGTCTGCATCTGATGACATTTGAGCGAGATCAGGCTAGAGCCTTGATGTTGACCGCTCTTGCTGAGAGAGATGTCGCTCTAGTAGAGAGAGATGATGCCTTAGCTCATAGAGACACCGCTGTTGTTAAGCGGGATGAGGCTAGATCATCTAGAGATACAGTGATTATTGAGTGGGATGGCGCTATATCTGCCCGAGATGTCGCTATTACAGATAGTAATGCAGTGAGGTCCCATACTACCGCGATCATTGCAGAGATGAGCACATATATTGATGAGCATTATCACCATACAGTTAGCTGTGGATCTGTTGGCTCGTGTAGATACCCTTGGGCATGAGCTTACAACGTTACCCCCTTCTTCTGAGAGGGATGCCATGTTGGACTTGATAGCGCGTATATACACTGATTTGTAGATGGGCTTGTATTTTCCTGCACAGACTAGCTTAGCCATTTTTTTAATGTACAACACATATTGTATATATCAAACAGTATTATATATGGCAGGAAATATATGTTGATTCACTTTCCTTTTAGTTGTGCCTTGTTACTTGCTTGATATTTTGTATGTTTCTCCAGGGCTTGTGATCTTGATGTATTCTGAACTCTCCCATGATGGATGGACATTGAGATGCCTCAGGGTCTTTCAGAATGGATCGTTGATCTGTGTGTATTCCCTACCATCTTTGGTGTCTTGGGACTAGTGTATGGTGAGAAGTGTGGCTTTCCTCTCTGAGGTTTACCGCACCACAGATGGTCTCCTGTACTCCTTTGTATGGGGAGCCCAGGAAATTTCATCTCTTATGGATTGGTGTTTCTCTTTGAGGACTCAACCGCAGCTTAGATGGTAACCGATTCTCCTATTTATGTGGGGAGTTCAGGTAGTTCCATCCCTTTGGTCTGAAGTCGATGAAGCGTGATGGATTAAAAGATGATCCCAGTACCGTTGACAAATTTTTGTGTTTTGGTAGAGGGTAAGACCGAACCATGAACCACCTACGTACTTCTATTGAAGAGGAGATCATGTCTGCGTAGTTTGAACCTGGTGTAAAGGTTCAAAATTGTATGTGGTAAAGTGGGAGAATAGATGTTTTTGTTTTTGTTTTGTTTTTTGTGGTGAGACCGGACCATATAGATGGTTGCCTACTTACTCCCGTGTGTTGGGGAGATTAGGTCTGCGTAGTTTTCCCCGTGTACAGACAGACTGCAGATGAAAAGTTTGATCCCATGTCCAGGATAAACTGAAAGTGTGAAAGGTTTAATCCTTGGTGGGATAACCTAAGATGAGTGATGGATCTAATGATCCAAAACCAGGTTGCTGGTTGGGAGGTGTGTTTATCCCTGATGGGGAAAACAGATGTGAAGAAGGGTTGTATATAGTGAAGGGTTTAGAAAACCTGAATTGACTGGGGATCCAAACCCAGGATGCTAGTTTGCTGGTAACTTTAGACATAGTACCGTTTCACGGTGTTTGAGTTAATGAGTTACAAAAATTCATCGCCATCCATTTCCTGTAATCTGAGAACTCCTCATGTCAATACCTCCTTGACAATAAATGGACCTTCCCAGTTTGGGCCGAATTTTCCTTTGGATTGATCTTGGTTGTCAAGAATTTTCTTCAAGACCAAGTCATGCTCCTTGAATTGCCGTAGTCGGACTTTTCTGTTGTAGGATCTGGCGATCCTCAGTTGGTATAACTGACCATGGAAGATAGCAGCAACTCACCATTCATCTATTAGAGACAATTAGTGATACCTATCTTGTAACTATTGGTCTTCATTCAGCTGAGCGTCTATCAACACTCTGAGGGATTCCATTTCCACTTCTATGGGGAGCACTGCTTCCATCCCATAGGTTAATGAGTAGGGAGTTGCCCTAGTGGAAGTGTGCATTGATGTTCTGTAGGCTAATAGAGTCAGAAGAAATAAGTCAGGCCATCCTTTGTGATTGGTGGGCATATTTTGCATGATTTTTTTGATATTCTTATTAGCCGCTTCTACAACACCATTCATCTTTGGACGGTAGATGACTGAGTTGATATGTTTGATGTGGAATTTACTGCATAACTCCTCCATCATTTGATTATTGAGGTTTTTGGCATTGTCTGACACAATCACCTCTGGTTGTCCATATCGACGAATGACATTGTTTTTTTATGAAAGCAATGATAACTTCTTTAGTAACCTTGGGGAAGAAGACTGCTTCTACCCATTTGGTAAAGTAATCGATCATGGTGAAGATGAATCGATGACCATTACTGGCTTTGGGCTCGATGGGCTCAATCACGTCCATTCCCCAAATTGAGAAGGGTCAGGGCGAACTCATATTTTGGAGCTCCCTTGGAGGGGCGTGGATAGCATTCCCATGAATTTTGCAATGTAACATCTCTTAACGTGATCATCATAGTCAACCTTGAGAGAAAGCCAGTAATGCCCTATTCTTAGGATTTTCTTGACAAGTAGAGGGCCGCTCATGTGTGGGCCACATACTCCACCATGGATTTCATCCATGAGCCTTTAAGCTTGGTCTTTGTCCAGAAATCTGAGGAGACCTAGTCTTACATCTCTTTTGTAGAGTGCGTCTCCGCTCAGGTAAAATTTAATAGTCATTAGATGAATCTGCTTTCTTTCAGCCTGACTCGCCTCAGCGGGTGTAGATCCATCTCGCAAATACTCCTTGATATGTTGATACCAAGGGTGTTGGATGGGAGGCAGCTCATCTGATACTTCTCCAATGTAATTCTCGGCTGGAGCCGTTTGTCGAGAAAAATGTGATGGTTGGCATGTCTTCCTTGTCAAGTATGTTGATCAAGGAGGACAAAGTTGCTAGCTCATCCGCAAAGTCATTCCTATTCCAAGGAATGTGGAGGAAGGATATTTCTTTAAACCCGAAGCCATCTATAGAACCTGCCGATGGTGAGACATCAAATGTAGCTCTTTGGTGTGGTAGATCCCAGTGGTTTATCTAATTTGTAATTCAGAATCTCCAAAGATAGTTAACCATCTAATGCCCATTGATTGGGCTAGTTTCAACCCCAGGATATAGCCTTCATACTCAGCTGTGTTGTTGGTGTTGACAAACTGCAATTTGACGGCGACGGGACACTGCTCCGCCGTAATGGATATTAGAACTACTCTGGCTCCAGAGCCTTCTATGTTTATGGCTCCATAAAAATACATCTTCCATGATTGGTGTGTATCGTCCTGATGGTGTTGTTAAACTGTCATTACCCCTTCATCGGGGAAGTATGTTTCAAAGGATTTGAAATCCTCTGAAGGTGCGGCGGCCAGTTGATCCGTAATTCCTTGACCTTTGATAGACTTTTGCATCACATAGACGATGTCAAATTGTTATAGGATCAACTGACATTTAGACAGTGGGCAATTTAAAATGGGTTTGCTGAATACAAACTTAAGAGGATCCGTGCGGGATATGAGATAGGGTGTGTAACCATGGAGATAATGATGTAATCTTATGGAAGCCCATGCTAAAGCACAACATTTTTTCTCAATCAGAGTGTACTTATGTTCACTGCTGTTGAATCTTTTGTTGAGGTAATAGATAGCTCTTTCTTGGCCTCTATCATCTTTCTGTCCCAGCATGCAGCCCATGGCGTTGTCATTGATTGACATGAACACGAACATGGGAACACCATCCCTAGGATGTACCAAAATAGGAGCATTTATTAGCTGTTTTTTGATTATAAGGAAGGTTTTTTGACACTCATCATTCCATTTTATGGAGTTCTTCCTTAATAACTTGAAGATAAGCTCACAAGTTGTTATGAGTTAGGAGATGGATCGGCTGATGAAGTTGATTCTTCCCAAAAATCCCCATTTTTTATTCTCTGTGTGAGGTAAGGGCATTTCGTGATGGCTTGGATTTTTGTGGGATCTAGCTCAATCCCTTTGTGGCTGACTAGGAATCCTAGCAACTTGCCTGATTTAACCCCCAAAGGCGCATTTGGCCGGGTTCAACTTCAAGTTGTACAAACTGCAACCTATTGAAAAGCTTTTTGAGATGATCTAGATGGTCTTCCTCCCTTCGGGACTTGACAATGATGTCATCCACGTAGATTTCTATCTCTTTGTGCATTAGATCGTGGAAAAAGGCCATCATGGCTCGCTGATAGGTAGCTCCAGCATTGATGAGGTCGAATGACAACCGTCTGTAGCAAAAGGCTCCCCAAGGAGTGATGAATGCATAACCATGATTTGATGGTACCCATGATTTGATGGTACCCCGTAAAGCAATCAGTAAAGGAGTATATGTCATATTAAGTTGTATTATCAATCAGTATGTGGATGAATGGCACGGGAAAGCTATCTTTGAGACAAGCTTTGTTCAAATCCCTATAATCCATGCAAACTCGCACCTTTCCTCCGGGTTTAGGCACGGAGACTATGTTGGATATCCACTCAGGGTATGTTGACACTATGATGATGCCGGCTTGAAATTGTTTCACAATTTCTTCTTTTACTTTTAAACTCCACTCATATTTTAATCGCCTGAGCTTCTGCCTGACTGGCTTGAATCCCTCTTTGATGGGAAGGCGATGAATGACAATGTCAGTGGACAAACCAACCATGTCTTCATAAAGACCATGCAAACACATCCTGGAATTGGGTCAATAGAGTAACCATAACATTCCTTTGGTTTGGAGTAAGGTCCGTACCAATCTGGATTTGTTTGGGGTTTTCTGAGGTTCTGAGGTTAAAAGAGGTGGTTTGATCAAGAATTGGCGTGGGTTTGTCTTCGACCCATTCCTTGATCTCCTGAGGTATCTCATAGTCCTCTTGTATTTCTATCAAGTCTAAGTCCAACTTTACATCAAAGTTAAAGTCCTTGTGGAGAATAGGCACCTCATCAGCAAGTTTAGGCCCATCTAACTTTAAAGTCCTAAAATAAAATGCTTTCACTTAATATATGAAACTGTTCAATCATACAAAGTGTTAGCATGAAATGACAAAAGTAACTGCTAATACTATACAGAAAAAGTAAGCAGTTATTGTTATCTACAGGGCAGAGGGAGTTTCTGCCCTTTTTACCCTTGTCGATAAATGCAAGGAGTGCTGCTCCAATTACCAAATGTGAAGTCCTGGTGGACAACAGTGGCTGGAGGTGGCTAACATGGTCGTTTAATGAAGGGGATGTTGTCTTCCTCCTTTTCTGAATGATGACCATGATGTCTGGATAATCATCATCTGGAATGTCTCTGTTCATACCCTCCGTATGGACTAGGACGCGCACGTTTGATAATCGCCTTGCAATGTCTTGTTTACGCCTTCGATCCTTTTCCTCAACTTCGGGGTCTATAATCAAGGCTTCCTTTCCTTTGACCGGTATCGGCTTAGGAAATAGTATAGCTACCACATGGGCAGGAACCTTTACTAAAGTTTGTATGGGTTTAGCTTCTGTAGGTGTAGACAATCGCCGTGTGGCTGAATGAACCTATTTTTGTTTGTGAGGGTTCCTGTGATGGGACCTAGGAGAATAGCCTAGTCCGACTTGTCCTGTTTTGACTGGGAATTTGAATTGGGCGCTTAATTCCCTGATGATCCTTTCCTAACCCCTGTCCAGGTTGAAAACCCAAGGATATCATCTCTTGACTTGCCGACATTACCTCGGCAGAAACTCTGGGTATCAGAGGTGGCGCCCAATGGGTTGATAGTGAGTGTTGCTCACCTCAAGGGATTGGAAGCTGACAGGCTCAACTTCTGTATTGAAACTGATGATTGGTATGTCACCTTGTACAGGACATTCTGGCTCAGCATTAATAGTGACTAGGCTGATATTAATGATGTATTTGAGCTGCTAATGAAGGGTGGAAGGGATAGCTCCAGCCATGTGAATCCACGGTCTTCCCAAAAGTAGGTTGTATCCTGTAGCTATTTTGAACACATGAAAGGATACGCAGAATGTATGTGGACCAATCTCCACAGGTAGTTCAATCTCTTTGACAACATTTCGTTGGGATCCATTAAAAGCTTTGATAATTGTATGGCTGCTTCAGATCCTGTTAAGATTGATATTAATTTTCTCCAAGGTGGCATTAGGGTAGATGTTTAAGGATAATCCCCCATCTATCAGAACTCCTCCCACCATATATCCGGAGGACATAACCGCTATGTACAACGGTTTGCAATGACCCGTCCCTTCGGGAGGTATGTCATCATCGGTGAAGGATATCACATTACTATTAAAGATGTGATCGACCAGATGATGGAACTTTTCAACATCCACTGATTTTGTCAAATGGGCTTCTTCTAACACTCTCAGTAAGACCTTATCCTCTGAGGAGAAAACCAAGTCCAGTATAGAAATCTATTGTGGAGCTTCTTCCAAGCTTAAAACCACCTTGGCTTCATTGTGTCCCATAGTACGGAGGAATTCTTCAATCTTCTCCATGGGAACTTTTCCCTTTGACCTGATGAAAGGCTTCATCACCCTTTGGGGAAGATACAGTGGATTCTTTTTCAACACTATAGTAGTTATATTGGATGTGGATCCTTTAGCCTCTCCATACTTCCATGGTACTTTCTGTAGGCTGACAACATGATATTGTGGCCTGAATGGCAATATGTTTGGCTTTGGCACATCCACTTTCAAAGGGTTTTCAACACCTTTGAGTTGAATAGGTTTAATTGTAAGTGGGGTGGCAGCCAAGTCTCCCTCAGAGGATATAACTGCTACGACTTCCTTCCATTTTATAGGAAATGTGTCCCCACTCTCAGTAATACAACGTCATTGTCTGCCATTTGCAAGACACCTCTGTCAATCAGGTTCTGAATAAGATGGCGGAGTGCCCAGCATTCTTCAGTGCTTTGACCGCGAGAGTGGGAGTGGTATTGACATACTCCATTAAAATCAAACTGTCTTTAGTGCGGGCTAATTGGAGTTAGCAGATTTGTGATTCTTCCCTCATTTATTAGCATCTAAAATATTTCTTCCATCGGTTGGCCTAAATAGGTGAATTCCCTTTTGTTGGCTAAATCCCGACGAGCTTTGGCTTTTGCTCTTTTTGCAATCTTATCCTCTAGTGTTTTACTTTCTAGAGTAAGTGGTGGGGTACTTGGAATAAGAGAAAGGAGGCTAGTATGCCCCTGACTGAATAATTTACGTGTGACTTGGTGTTGATGAACCACCAGTTCCGCCAATTGATTGACTTGATCACTAAGAGCCTTCATTTTTCGTTCCATCATAAATTAGAACTGTGCATAATCCCATATGTCAGCACTATCCTTGTTGGTTTGGGATGAACCACCCATATAGTTGGAGCTCTATCCACTGCTCCAGTTAATCATGTTAACCTCCTCTTCCTTGTGTTGAGGAAGAAGGTTGTCTTGAACGTGAGGCTGGTCAGGTTTGGTCACCACAATCTCACCATTGTCAATTAAATCCTGGATTTTATTCTTCAGGGCCTAACAATCTTAAGTATCATGGCTTGGAGCTCCAGCATGATAAGCACATGTCTTGTTTGCATTAAAACCTTTTCCACTCGGGTTGGCTGGTGGAAGAAGATGAGTAATTTTCTTTTGAGCTGTCAGAAGCTTGAGAATGATGTCGAGTGAGTCCCTTAGGGTGTGAACACTCAAATACGTATGACTTCACCACTCTTTGGCAATGGAGGGTTTGAAGACTGAGCTTGAAAAGGGGAGTAGTTTCTCCTTTGAATATGCATGTTCTGATTGCCTTTTTGTCCTTGTAGTATCAAGGAAACATCATCCTCTTTCTTCTTATGGACCCTCCGGAGGTTATTTCTATAACTTCCAAACTAGATGTGCTCAGCCACAACTTTTAGAGCGACAAGGTCTTGAATCTTCCCAGATTTCAATCCCATCTCAGCCATTTCTCAATGTTTGATCATTTCAGAGAATGGTTAGCCTATGCCAGCTAAGACCCTCTCATAGAAGGGAGCCTCTTGAATGTCTATGAAGGTCATCACCATTTCAAACTCAATCATAAATGGAATAACTTGAGTAGCCAAATGCCTCCATCTTTGGGCATACTCTCTAAAAGACTCATTGAATTGTTTCTTGACCTTGGTAATTTGATACCGGAGTCTGGAGCCATCTGAGTTTGGAAACTATATTGACTGAGGAAAGCAAGAGCTAGCTCCTCCTAGCTAGAATCTTGGAGTTGTCTAATCTGGTGTACCATGCTCTGGCTTCTCCAGTCAGACTTTTCTGAAACAGCTGCATTCTGAGCTTTTCATCCTCGGCATAAGATCCGAGCTCTCCAATGAATACTTTCAAATATGTGTAAGGATCTCCCAATCCATCATACTTTTCAAAATTGGGAGTCTTGAAATTTTCTAGATAATGAACCCCAGGGAAGATACAAAGGTCTGAATATGAAACACTCCCATGTGCTCCAACCCCTTTGATGGACCGAATGGTCTCTTCCATTTGTAGGGCTTTCTTCCTAATATCACCGGTGTCATGATCTTCTTTTAGATGGGTGATTTCTTTGTCCGGTCTCTGGGTTCCTCCATGTGTAGAGGATTCAGTATGTATGGGCATTTGTGGACCCAAAGTGGACTTGTGTTGTTCTTTGAGCATAACAGCCAACTTTGTAATTTGGTTGCTTAATCTTTCGAACTCCTAACGAGAGACAGGAGTAGGATTAGACTGGCCAGTTATAGCCATGCTTGGCTGTAAGCTTATTGCCTTTTTAGATTTTGAGCGAGTAACAAGACCAATTGTTTCCCTACAAAAAGACTTATGTAGTTTAGTTTTAGGAAATGTAAAAATGTTACATGCTATATGATGTGTCCATTTGGGAGTATTATCTTGCAAAATGGGTGTCAGTTGTAATGGTATAGCATGACAGGTTTTGATATGAAAGGGAATGCATGTACACATATTCCTTTATATTTTCCATTACATTGAGATTGACATGGAAATGAAATTACAAGTAATTGAAAATTACAAGTAATTAAAATGGGAAGGTATGAAGAGACTTCCCTCCGCATTTGGTTTATCAGAGGTTGACCTATCTTAGGCTACTCTCGCGGCTTTTTGGCATGAAGGTTCCCAGATCATTGTAATTTACTCGATGGGAAGTTAATCTGGTCCTTCAACTGGAGTGAATCTTGGTGGTGTCTTTCCTAAGCCTCGTTGGAGTTAGTCTCCCTACGAGTCCAATAATAAAACACCAACAGGATAGCCTCCTGGTGGAGGAACCACACAACATACATTCACATACAACGCGCCTCACCGTATAGAAATGATGACATGTGAAAAGCACTAATATCACAGGCAGATATAGTGTGAAGCACTAAGTAAAGTAAGTAAATGCATTAGTACACATTCATTCAAATGTAAATGCAACATCCACACATAAGCAGATAAACATTTTGAAAAGCTTTAATAGCGGTTTAAACCCTCTTACTGGATGTCCCCAGCAGAGTCACCACCTGTCGACGTCGGGATTTTTATTTGTCCCTTTTCTGTTCATGACTTTTGGTGTTTTCATGTTAGGTGAGATTTGTTTGAAAAAACAAGTTTTGAAAAGGTCCGACATGTATATGTTGACGATTGGACTGTAAGAATCGCCAGTTGGTATTTTTAAATGGTTGCACCAACTCAACCGAGAAAACGTTTGCACATTGACCTAGTGATGTGACACTATTTAACTGGTCTGTGAAACTGAGAATCATTAGGGTTCAGGGGCTTGATTATGCAGGGGGGAAGGTGTTAGGCACCCCCCAACATCCGTGGTAACACAGTGACCACCACTTTTCAATTTAAACGTTTATCTGAATGTGTGTGTGTGGGTCAATGTGCAGTTATCTGAAAGTAGTGTTATGCCTCGTTTACACCTATATACAAAGGGTTTGAATTTTGTATAAAAGTTCAATTTTCACGAGATATGGCAGTGATGTTTTGTAAAACAAGTTTTTCAAACCCTTGTGTTCAATAGTAATTGAGGCCTTTGATACTTCCATTTTATGATGTATTCGGCTTGATTATTTTTATTTTTGAGATGCGAGGAATCTTCGAGAAAATAATATACATAGCAGTGTTGAACTCCTTGTGGGAATTAGAGCCGTCTAAGGAAACTCAGACACCGTGAATAATTTACAAGCTAGTTGCAGCTGAAAATGTCCATCACGGGAACTGAATCTGTGATCACATGATTCTTAGGCTCACATGATGATGCAGTATGTATAACATATATATATTTATCTATATATATATAAATGTTGTAAATATATATATGAACAATCAACTACCATGAAGTAAACTCCAGGTAGGACGAGAAATATAAATATAAATATATATATATATATATATGTGTGTGTGTGTGTGTGTGTGTGTGTGTGTGATGCCCCCAAAATAGGTATACACCACATATTCTGAGTCGCCAAATACATGGTACAGAAACAAATACAACTTCATTAAACTGTGAGTTTAAATACAAATAGAGAGTATAAAAACTCAAAAGGAGTCCTCATTACAATTATTGATACACTATTTTAAAAATAGTGAGGACTGCTAAAACAACTTTCTAGAACCATCACTCCGCACTACTCGACTAGTTCTGCTATGTTTCTCACCTCCTGAGAAGAAAAATGGAACAAAAGGGTGAGCTCAACTAACCCAGTAAAGAATATTATAACTAATATAATATACAACAAATTATCATTAGTCTTCAACAGGGAATAATCTGATAAAATATAATAGACAACAAGTTTTAGATCAACAACTGCAGCGAAAAACAGTAATCCATTAGAAGAGTCAAGTAGAGAAAGAATTCTACTATCTTCTAAGATTTAAAAGTCCATCATCAATATTTTATCCCTGTAACATCAATCAATATACATCTTGAATCAAATATTCATCTTTGCACTTTACTGAAAAGATATTCATTTTATCACCAAGGTTAGTCATGTTCATCTCAACACATGTTCATCTTTGCACTACGGGCCAAAGATATTCATTAGGTAATCATTCATCTTTGTACTACAGGCCAAAGATATTCATTTGTATCATCATTTAGGACTGAGGATGATGAAAAATATTTTAAAGAAAACGAATCCAAATGAGATAATGCATCAAATACTAAGGATTCGTATTGCGGTTTATCCAAGTTCAATAATATTCTGAAATAACCAATTTTGAAGCAGAATTCAAAAATAATGATCAAAACATGGATACAATCAAAGATAGTAACCATAACAGACAACTTGGACAAAAAGAAGAAAATTTCATTTTTTTGGTGAATAGTGCCGTATACATGAATAGTAACCCCGACACAAAAAGTTTAAAATTTGATAAAAAGTTCGTAACAATATTTCGGCATAATGATATTGAAGAAAATATCATTTAAGAAGAAGATAATATTCCTTATCTCAAAATATTAGTACTTTTGATCGGAATATCGGTATAAGGCTGAAGGAAACTTGCACAGATTAATAGAAACTCACAAAGTATCTAAATACTCACAAAATACACTCAATAATCTAGAGAGAGAAAGAGATAAAACTTGTTTACGGTGTGATTTTTAATTCTAACTTAGCCCTCTATTTATAGGAAAATGTTAACACGCCAAGCAAGCACTTGACCACTGCTACACGATGGCTTTACTCTACTACTATTTCACCCACCAAAATCACCATCTCCCCCCAACAACCAAGAGTGGGGTCCACTCAATTCTAGAATTTTCTATCAAAACCTAATTTCCTAATCGCCATACCTCTTAAAATTCATAACAAATTATACGCTCATTTTTAATTGGTTCAAAATTTGTGGACATATACTCAACTTATATATGTATAACATATCTATAAATTACAACGATCCAACTATTTGGATTAAATATTATAACTCACACAATAAAGTTGTAAGAACAATCGATTTGATCTTTTAATACCTCCAATCCGGCAAAATACCGATAAAATACCTCAACATTAATTCCTTCATTTATAACCACATAAATAAATCCATCATTTATATCCACATCAAATAAATATTTCTTTATCATATAAATCAATAATTATTTATTCACAAATAATATTACGAATCACAATAATGACAACAGTGCGGTTCGGGAAGAGGGGGCTTTCCGATAAGGATTTCTCCTTCTTGGTGCCGCAATTAGGTGACCAAACCTCTCCTTGATGTAACTTTCTATACATTGCCAATAATGCTATCTAATAATATTATTCAAATAATATGAATTATTGATCCGATAATGGAGATATCATGCAGTGACAATTATTGAACAACAATAATATAAAATATCAACGCACAAATTATTGAATCAATAAAATAAAATATTGAACAATAATTATTTGTAATAATTATTGAATAGTGCCTTCTTACATAAGAATCAATAATTTAAAAATCACATGCAATAATTGCGTATACTATATTCAATAACACGTATTCTTCGTATTTTAACCACCGTGTATTCCAACAGTGTTAACGGTAACAACTACGTCGTTATTTATAAAAACTCAATTTTTTTCATTTTCTTCATTCGACAGTTATTCGTTATGGGGCCCACCAATGGTGCATCAAATGCATTTTAATATTCTAGATGAAAAGAATATTCCACGACCAAACGAATATTCCCAAATAACAATGAATATTTTATAACAACATGTATTTTTGAAAAAATTCATATATCACCCTTAACTTTAACCTTTTATCAATTTAACCATTTACTGAATAGTTATTATAAGAAAACTGAATATTTTTATTTCATAAAATTTGGGGTCTTATAGTCTCCCCTCCTTATGAAATTTCGTCCCTGAAATTTACGTACCTGGTATTTCGAAAAGTTGAGAATACCTTGCTTCCATCTTCCATGTCCTCATGATTTCTCCATTGCTCATATCCTGTATTTTACATATCATTCTACAATACAGATTCAAAATAAGGGTTAATTGAACAAATTAACATATCACATAATATCCCGATATTATAACTGACCAACAAATAAGCTTAGGTAGGATACACTAGCAAATGATGTACTCATCTCTCCCCTCCTAGTCCTATTCCCCGATCTCCGCCAGAGACCATATCCCTAAGCTCTGATACTAACTGTGAAAACCCCAAAATAGGTCATTTCCATCCAACCAATTCTGAGTCGCCAAATACATGGTACAGAAACAAATATAACTTCATTAAACTGTGAGTTTAAATACAAATAGAGAGTATAAAAACTCAAAAGGAGTCCTCATTACAATTATTGATATACTATTTTAAAAATAGTGAGGACTGCTAAAACAACTTTCTAGAACCATCACTCTGTACTCGAGCTTAGTTCTCGTTATGTTCTCACCTCCACGAGAAGAAAAATGGAACAAAAGGATGAGCTCAACTAGCCCAAGAAAAGAATATTATGACTACGATAATATACAACAAATTATCATTAGTCTTCAACAGGGAATAATCTCGATAAAATATAATAGACAACAAGTTTTAGATCAACAACTGCGCAAATGAAAAAATGCAATCCATTAGAAGAGTCAATTAGAAGAAAGAATTCTACTATCTTCTAAGATTTAAAAGTCCATCATCAATATTTTATCCTGTAACATCAATCAATATACATCTTGAATCAAATATTCATCTTTGCACTCTGAATAAAAGATATTCATTTTATCACCAGTTGGTCATGTTCATCTCAACACCTGTTCATCTTTGCACTACGGGCCAAAGATATTCATTAGGTAATCATTCATTTTTGCACTACAGGCCAAAGATATTCATTTGTATCATCATTTAGGACTGAGGATGATGAAAAATATTTTAAAGAAAACGAATCCAGTGAGATAACAGATCAAATATTAAGGATTCGTATTACAGTTTATCCAAATTCAATAATATTCAAAATAACCAATTTTGAGGCGAATTCAAAATAATGATCAAAACATGGATACAATCAAAGATAGTAACCATAATAGACAACTTGGACAAAAAGAAGAAAATTTCATTTTTTTGGTGAATAGTCTGAGATCGTGAATAAGAACCCCACACACAAAAGTTCAAAATTTAATAAAAAGTTCATACCAATATTTCGGCATAATGATATTGAAGAAAATATCGTTTAAGAAGAAGATAATATCCCTTATCTCAAAATATCAGTACTTCTGATCGGAATATCCGTATAAGGCTGAAGGAAACTTGCACAGATTAATAGAAACTCACAAAGTATATAAATACTCACAAAATACACTCAATAATCTAGAGAGAGAAAGAGATAAAACTTGTTTCTGGTGTGATTTTTAATTCTAACTTAGCCCTCTATTTATAGGAAAATGTTAGCACGCCGAAGCAGACTTGACCTGCTACCTGATGGCTTTACCTACTATAATTTCACCCACCAAAAATCAGCCATCTCCCCCCAACAACCAAGAGTGGGGTCCACTCAATTCTAGAATTTTCTACCAAAACCTAATTTTTCAATCGGCCACCTTTTAAAATTCATAACAAATTATACGCTCATTTTAAACGGTTCAAAATTTGTGGACATATACTCAACTTATATATGTATAACATATCTATAAATTACAACGGTCCAACTATTGGGATTAAATATTATAACTCACATAATAAAGTTGTAAGAACAATCGATTTGATCTTTTAATACCTCCAATCCGGCAAAATACTTGATAAAATACCTCAACATTAATTCCTTCATTTATAACCACATAAATAAATCCATCATTTATATCCACATCAAATAAATATTTCTTTATCATATAAATCAATAATTAATTATTCACAAATAATATTACGTAATCACAATAATGACAACCAGCAGCCTTCCCGAGAAGAAGGGGGCTTTCCGATAAGGATTTCTCCTTCATGGCCGCAATTAGGTGACCAAACCTCCTCGATGTAACTTTCTAGACATTGCCAATAATGCTATCTAATAATATTATTCAAATAATATGAATTATTGATCCGATAATGGAGATATCATGCAAAGTTGACAATTATTGAACAACAATAATATAAAATATCCACGCAAACATTATCAATCAATAAAATAAAATATTGAATAAGAATTATCGTAATAATTATTGAATAGTGCCTTCTTACGTAAGAATCAATAATTTAAAAATACTTGCAATACCGCTAGTGCTACTACTATTCAATAACGCGACATCGTATTTTAACCACCGGTATTCCAACAAGTGTTAATCTTGAATAACTACGTCGTTATTAATAAAAACTCAAATTTTGTCATTTTCTTCATCCGGCGCTTATTCGTTATGGGCGCACAAATGGTCATACGTAGTGTCATTTAATATTCCCGATAGAAAAGAATATTCCACGACCAAACGAATATTCCCCGACAACAATGAATATTTTATAACCACTTGTGTATTTTGAAAAAATTCATATATCACCCTTAACTTTAACCTTTTATCAATTTAACCATTTACTGAATAGTTATTATAAGAAAACTGAATATTTTTATTTCATAAAATTTGGGGTCTAACAGTCTCCCCTCCTTATGAAATTTCGTCCCCGAAATTTACGTACCTGGTATTTCGAAAAGTTGAGAATACCTTGCTTCCATCTTGCATGTCCTCATGATTTCTCCATTGCTCATATCCTGTATTTCAGATATCATTCTAGAATACAGCTTCAAAATAAGGGTTAATTGAACAAATTAACATATCACATAATATCCCGATATTATAACTGACCAACAAATAAGCTTAGGTAGGATACACTAGCAAAGGATTTACTCATCTCTCCCCTCCTAGTCCTATTCCCCGATCTCTGCCAGAGACCATATCCCTAAGCTCTGATACCAACTGTGAAAACCCCAAAATAGGTCATTTCCATCCAACCAATTCTGAGTCGCCAAATACATGGTACAGAAACAAATACAACTTCATTAAACTGTGAGTTTAAATACAAATAGAGAGTATAAAAACTCAAAAGGAGTCCTCATTACAATTATTGATACACTATTTTAAAAATAGTGAGGATTTGCTAAAACAACTTTCTAGAACCATCACTCCGTTACCAGACTAGTTCATATTATGTTCTCACCTCCTTAGAAGAAAAATGGAACAAAAGGGTGAGCTCAACTAGCCCAAGAAGAATATTATGACTAAGATAATATACAACAAATTATCATTAGTCTTCAATAGGAATAATCGATAAAATATAATAGACAACAAGTTTTAGATCAACAACTGCAATGAAAAATAGCAATCCATTAGAAGAGTCAAGTAGAAAGAATTCTACTATCTTCTAAGATTTAAAAGTCCATCATCAATATTTTATCCTCAGAACATCAATCAATATACATCTTGAATCAAATATTCATCTTTGCTACATGTGGCCAAAGATATTCATTTTATCACCAGTTGGTCATGTTCATCTCAACACATGTTCATCTTTTTGCACTACGCCAAAGATATTCATTAGGTAATCATTCATCTTTGCTTCTACAGCCAAAGATATTCATTTGTATCATCATTTAGGACCTGAGGATGATGAAAATATTTTAAAGAAAAACGAATCTAGTGAGAAAATGCAGATCAAATATTAAGGATTCATATTACGGTTTATCCAAATTCAATAATATTCCAAATAACCAATTTTGAAGCGTAATTCAAAAATAATGATTAAAACATGGATACAATCAAAGATAGTAACCATAATAGACAACTTGACAAAAAGAAGAAAATTTCATTTTTTGGTGAATAGTGTCGTATCGTGAATAAATAACCCCAGACACAAAAGTTCAAAATTTGATAAAAAGTTCATACCAATATTTCCCAAGATAACGATATTGAAGAAAATATCATTTAAGAAGAAGATAATATCCCTTATCTCAAAATATCGATTTTCCGATCGAATATATCGGTATAAAGTCAAGGAAACTTGCATGCATTAATAGAAACTCACAAAGTATCTAAATACTCACAAAATACACTCAATAATCTAGAGAGAAAAAAGATAAAACTTGTTTATGGTGTGATTTTTAATTCTAACTTAGCCCTCTATTTATAGGAAAATGTTAGCACGCCGAAGCAGACTTGACCTGCTACCTGATGGCTTTACCTGCTACTATTTCACCCACCAAAAATCAGCCATCTCCCCCAACAACCAAGAGTGGGGTCCACTCAATTCTAGAATTTTCTACCAAAACCTAATTTTCGAATCAGTTACCTCTTAAAATTCATAACAAATTATACGCTCATTTTAAACGGTTCAAAATTTGTGGACATATACTCAACTTATATATGTATAACATATCTATAAATTACAACGATCCAACGGTTTGATTAAATATTATAACTCACACAATAAAGTTGTAAGAACAATCGATTTGATCTTTTAATACCTCCAATCCGGCAAAATAATTGATAAAATACCTCAACATTAATTCCTTCATTTATAACCACATAAATAAATCCATCATTTATATCCACATCAAATAAATATTTCTTTATCATATAAATCAATAATTAATTATTCACAAATAATATTACGTAATCACAATAATGACAACCAGTGCGGTTCCTATGGAAGAGGGGGCTTTCCGATAAGGATTTCTCTTTTCGGGCCTTGAATTAGGTGACCAAACCTCTCCTTAATGTAACTTTCTAGACATTGCCAATAATGCTATCTAATAATATTATTCAAATAATATGAATTATTGATCCGATAATGGAGATATCATGCGGTGACAATTATTGAACAACAATAATATAAAATATCCACGCAAAAATTATTGAATCAATAAAATAAAATATTGAATAAGAATTATCGTAATAATTATTGAATAGTGCCTTCTTACGTAGAATCAATAATTTAAAAATACTTTGCAATACCGCATTACTACTATTCAATATCGCGTATTCATCAGATTTTAACCAATTTGATATTCCAACAAAGTGTTAATTCAGTAACAACTACGTCGTTATTTATAAAAACTCAAATTTTGTCATTTTCTTCATCCAGCGGTTATTACGTTATGGGGCCCACAAAATGGTCATTGCCAGGCAGTAAATGCGAATATTCCCCGATGAAAGAATATTCCACGACCAAACGAATATTCCCTAAAACAATGAATATTTTATAACCACTTGTGAATTTTGAAAAAATTCATATATCACCCTTTAACTTTAACCTTTTATCAATTTAACCATTTACTGAATACTTATTATAAGAAAATCTGAATATTTTTATTTCATAAATTTGGGGTCTTACAGCCTCCCTCCTTATGAAATTTCGTCCCCGAAATTTACGCACACAGTATTTCAAAAGTTGAGAATACTTGCTTCCATCTTCGCATGTCCTCATGATTTCTCCATTGCTCATATCCTCGTATTTGAGATATCATTCTAGAATACAGCTTCAAAATAAGGGTTAATTGAACAAATTAACACATCACATAATATCCCGATATTATAACTGACCAACAAATAAGCTTAGGTAGGATACACTAGCAAAGGATTTATTCATCTCTCCCCTCCTAGTCCTATTCCCCGATCTCTGCCAGAGACCATATCCCTAAGCTCTGATACCAACTGTGAAAACCCCAAAATAGGTCATTTCCATCCAACCCATTCTGAGTCGCCAAATACATGGTACAGAAACAAATACAACTTCATTAAACTGTGAGTTTAAATACAAATAGAGAGTATAAAAACTCAAAAGGAGTCCTCATTACAATTATTGATACACTATTTTAAAAATAGTGAGGACTGCTAAAACAACTTTCTAGAACCATCACTCCGTACCCCGACTAGTTCCTGTTATGTTCTCACCTCCTGAGAAGAAAAATGGAACAAAAGGGTGAGCTCAACTAGCCCAGTAAAGAATATTATGACTAAGATAATATACAACAAATTATCATTAGTCTTCAACAGGGAATAATCTGATAAAATATAATAGACAACAAGTTTTAGATCAACAACTGCAGCGAAAAATAGCAATCCATTAGAAGAGTCAAGTAGAGAAAGAATTCTACTATCTTCTAAGATTTAAAAGTCCATCATCAATATTTTATCCCTGTAACATCAATCAATATACATCTTGAATCAAATATTCATCTTTGCACTTCACAGCCAAAGATATTCATTTTTATCACCAAATGGTCATGTTCATCTCAACACATGTTCATCTTTGCACTACACCAAAGAAAGATATTCATTAGGTAATCATTCATCTTTGCACTACAGGCCAAAGATATTCATTTGTATCATCATTTAGGACTGAGGATGATGAAAAATATTTTAAAGAAAACGAATCTAGTGAGATAACAGATCAAATATTAAGGATTCAGACATACTTTTATCCAAATTCAATAATATTCCAAATAACCAATTTTGAAGCGTAATTCAAAATAATGATTAAAACATGGATACAATCAAAGATAGTAACCATAATAGACAACTTGGACAAAAGAAGAAAATTTCATTTTTTGGTGAATAGTTATCGATATCGTGAATAATAACTCCCACACAAAAGTTCAAAATTTGATAAAAAGTTCATACTATATTTCGGCATAATGATATTGAAGAAAATATCATTTAAGAAGAAGATAATATCCCTTATCTCAAAATATCAGTACTTCTGATCGGAATATCGGTATAAGGCTGAAGGAAACTTGCACAGATTAATAGAAACTCACAAAGTATCTAAATACTCACAAAATACACTCAATAATCTAGATAGAGAAAGAGATAAAACTTATTTCTGGTGTGATTTTTAATTCTAACTTAGCCCTCTATTTATAGGAAAATGTTAGCACGCCGAAGCAGACTTGACCTGCTACCTGATGGCTTTACCTGCTACAATTTCACCCACCAAAAATCAGCCATCTCCCCCCAACAACCAAGAGTGGGGTCCACTCAATTCTAGAATTTTCTACCAAAACTAATTTTCGAATCAGTTACCTCTTAAAATTCATAACAAATTATACGCTCATTTTAAACGGTTCAAAATTTGTGGACATATACTCAACTTATATATGTATAACATATCTATAAATTACAACGATCCAACGGTCGGATTAAATATTATAACTCACACAATAAAGTTGTAAGAACACCGATTTGATCTTTTAATACCTCCAATCCGACAAAATACTGATAAAATACCTCAACATTAATTCCTTCATTTATAACCACATAAATAAATCCATCATTTATATCCACATCAAATAAATATTTCTTTATCATATAAATCAATAATTATTTATTCACAAATAATATTACAGAATCACAATAATGACAACCAAAAGTAGGTCCTGGGAAGAGGGGCTTTCGATAAGGATTTCTCCTCATCGCGCAATGATTAGGTGACCAAACCTCTCTTTAACGTAACTTTCTATACATTGCCAATAATGCTATCTAATAATATTATTCAAATAATATGAATTATTGATCCGATAATGGAGATATGTCGCGTTGACAATTATTGAACAACAATAATATAAAATATCCACGCATCAATTATTGAATCAATAAAATAAAATATTGAATAAAGAATTAATGTAACAATTATTGAATAATGCCTTCTTACGTAAGAATCAATAATTTAAAAATATTGTAAATACCGTATTACTATTAAATATCGCTAGACATCATTCTTGTATTTTTAACCACCGGGTATTCCAACAAGTGTTAATTCGAATAACTACGTCGTTATTTATAAAACTCAAATTTTGTCATTTTCTTCATCCGATGCTTATTCAGATTATGGGGCCCACAAATGGTCACTACCAGGTAAATTTAATATTCCCCGATAGAAAGAATATTCCACGACCAAACGAATATTCCCCACAACAATGAATATTTTATAACCACTTGTGTATTTTGAAAAATTCATATATCACCCTTAACTTTAACCTTTTATCAATTTAACCATTTACTGAATACTTATTATAAGAAAACTGAATATTTTTATTTCATAAAATTTGGGGTCTAACAGTCTCCCCTCCTTATGAAATTTCGTCCCCGAAATTTACGTACCTGGTATTTCGAAAAGTTGAGAATACCTTGCTTCCATCTTCATGTCCTCATGATTTCTCCATTGCTTCATATCTCGTATTTATATCATTCTAGAATACGACTTCAAAATAAGGGTTAATTGAACAAATTAACATATCACATAATATCCCGATATTATAATCCACCCAACAAATAAGCTTAGGTAGGATACACTAGCAAAGGATTTACTCATCTCTCCCCTCCTAGTCCTATTCCCCGATCTCTGCCAGAGACCATATCCCTAAGCTCTGATACCAACTATGAAAACCCCAAAATAGGTCATTTCCATCCAACCAATTCTGAGTCGCCAAATACATGGTACAGAAACAAATACAACTTCATTTAACTGTGAGTTTAAATACAAATAGAGAGTATAAAAACTCAAAAGGAGTCCTCATTACAATTATTGATACACTATTTTAAAAATAGTGAGGACTGCTAAAACAACTTTCTAGAACCATCACTCCGTACCCCGACTAGTTCATGTTATGTTCTCACATCCTTAGAAGAAAAATGGAACAAAAGGGTGAGCTCAACTAGCCCAGTAAAGAATATTATGACTAAGATAATATACAACAAATTATCATTAGTCTTCAACAGGGAATAATCTGATAAAATATAATTGACAACAAGTTTTAGATCAACAACCGCAGCGAAAAACAGCAATCCATTAGAAGAGTCAAGTAGAGAAAGAATTCTACTATCTTCTAAGATTTAAATGTCCATCATCAATATTTTAACCTCAGAACATCAATCAATATACATCTTGAATCAAATATTCATCTTTGCTACTGAGCCAAAGATATTCATTTGTATCATCATTTAGGACTGAGGATGATGAAAAATATTTTAAAGAAAACGAATCTAGTGAGATAACAGATCAAATATTAAGGATTCATATTACAGTTTATCCAAATTCAATAATATTCCGAAATAACCAATTTTGAAGCAGAATTCAAAAATAATGATTAAAACATGGATACAATCAAAGATAGTAACCATAATAGACAACTTGGACAAAAAGAAGAAAATTTCATTTTTTTGGTGAATAGTGTCGTATACGTGAATAGTAACCCCGACACAAAAAGTTCAAAATTTGATAAAAAGTTCATACCAATATTTCTAAGATAATGATATTGAAGAAAATATCATTTAAGAAGAAGATAATATCCTTATCTCAAAATATCGATTTCGATCGAAATATCTGTTATAAGGTTTGAAGGAAACTTGCATAGATTAATAGAAACTCACAAAGTATCTAAATACTCACAAAATACACTCAATAATCTAGAGAGAGAAAAAGATAAAACTTGTTTATGGTGTGATTTTTAATTCTAACTTAGCCCTCTATTTATAGGAAAATGTTAAGACGCCAGGCGAGACTTGACACTACTTACGATGGCTTTACCTGCTACTATTTCACCCACCAAAAATCAGCCATCTCCCCCCAACAACCAAGAGTGGGGTCCACTCAATTCTAGAATTTTCTACCAAAACCTAATTTTCGAATCAGTTACCTCTTAAAATTCATAACAAATTATACGCTCATTTTAAACGGTTCAAAATTTGTGGACATATACTCAACTTATATATGTATAACATATCTATAAATTACAACGATCCAACGGTCGGATTAAATATTATAACTCACACAATAAAGTTGTAAGAACACCGATTTGATCTTTTAATACCTCCAATCCGGCCAAAATACTTGATAAAATACCTCAACATTAATTCCTTCATTTATAACCACATAAATAAATCCATCATTTATATCCAAATCAAATAAATATTTCTTTATCATATAAATCAATAATTAATTATTCACAAATAATATTACGTAATCACAATAATGACAACCAGTAGCTTCCTGGGGAAGAGGGGCTTTCCATAAGGATTTCTCCTCATCTTGGCGCCGCAATTAGGTGACCAAACCTCTCTTTAATGTAACTTTCTAGACATTGCCAATAATGCTATCTAATAATATTATTCAAATAATATGAATTATTGATCCGATAATGGAGATATCAAAGTCGATGACAATTATTGAACAACAATAATATAAAATATCCACGCAGCAATTATCAATCAATAAAATAAAATATTGAATAAGAATTATTGTAACAATTATTGAATAGTGCCTTCTTCACGTAAGAATCAATAATTTAAAAATACCGTGCAATCTGGTAGTTACTACTATTTAATATCGCGACATCGATTTTTAACCACCGGGTATTCCAACAGTGTTAACGGTAACAACTACGCCGTTATTTATAAAAACTCAAATTTTGTCATTTTCTTCATCCGACAGTTATTCGTTATGGGGCCCACAAATGGCTGCGCCGTCGTACGAATATTCCCCGATAGAAAGAATATTCCACGACCAAACGAATATTCCCCGACAACAATGAATATTTTATAACCACTTGTGTATTTTGAAAAAATTCATATATCACCCTTAACTTTAACCTTTTATCAATTTAACCATTTACTGAATACTTATTATAAGAAAACTGAATATTTTTATTTCATAAAATTTGGGGTCTTACAGTCTCCCCTCCTTATGAAATTTCGTCCCCGAAATTTACGTGCACAGTATTTCAAAAGTTGAGAATACCTTGCTTCCATCTTCGCATGTCCTCATGATTTCTCCATTGCTCATATCCTCGTATTTTATATCATTCTAGAATACAGCTTCAAAATAAGGGTTAATTGAACAAATTAACATATCACATAATATCCCGATATTATAACTGACCAACAAATAAGCTTAGGTAGGATACACTAGCAAAGGATTTACTCATCTTTCCCTTCCTAATCCTATTCCCGATCTCTTGCCAGAGACCATATCCCTAAGCTCGATACTCAACCGTGAAAACCCCAAAATAGGTCATTTCCATCCAACCCATTCTCGAATTCGCCAAATACATGGTATGTAAACAAATACAACTTCATTAAACCGTGAGTTTAAATACAAATAGAGAGTATAAAACTCAAAAGGAGTCCTCATTACAATTATTGATACACTATTTTAAAAATAGTGAGGATTTGCTAAAACAACTTTCTAGAACCATCACTCCGTACCCCGACTAGTTCCTGTTATGTTCTCACCTCCTGAGAAGAAAAATGGAACAAAAGGGTGAGCTCAACTAGTCTAGTAAAGAATATTATGACTAAGATAATATACAACAAATTATCATTAGTCTTCAACAGGGAATAATCTGATAAAATATAATTGACAACAAGTTTTAGATCAACAACCGCAATAAAAAAAGAATCCATTAGAAGAGTCAAGTAGAGAAAGAATTCTACTATCTTCTAAGATTTAAAAGTCTATCATCAATATTTTAACCGTGTAACATCAATCAATATACATCTTGGATCAAATATTCATCTTTGCACTTCATAAAAGCCAAGATATTCATTTTATCACCAAATGGTCATGTTCATCTCAACATGTTCATCTTTTGCACTACTGACGCCAAAGATATTCATTAGGTAATCATTCATTTTTGCTACTACAGCCAAAGATATTCATTTGTATCATCATTTAGGACCAGGATGATGAAAATATTTTAAAGAAAATGAATTCAAAGGAGATAACAGATCAAATATTAAGGATTCAGATTACTGCTTTATCCAAATTCAATAATATTCCGAAATAACCAATTTTGAAGCAGAATTCAAAAATAATGATCAAAACATGAATACAATCAAATATAGTAACCATAATAGATAACTTGGACAAAAAGAAGAAAATTTCATTTTTTGGTGAATAGTGCCGTATACGTGAATAGTAACCCCGACACAAAAAGTTCCAAATTTGATAAAAAGTTCATACCAATATTTTGGCATAATGATATTGAAGAAAATATCATTTAAGAAGAAGATAATATCCCTTATCTCAAAATATCGATTCCGATGGAATATCTAGTATAAGGTTTGAAGAAAACTTGCACAGATTAATAGAAACTCACAAAGTATCTAAATACTCACAAAATACACTCAATAATCTAGAGAGAGAAAGAGATAAAACTTGTTTCTGGTGTGATTTTTAATTCTAACTTAGCCCTCTATTTATAGGAAAATGTTAGCACGCAAAGGCAGACTTGACTGCTACTTACACCGATGGCTTTACCGCTACAATTTCACCCACCAAAAATCAGCCATCTCCCCCCAACAACAAAGAGTGGGGTCCACTCAATTCTAGAATTTTCTACCAAAACCTAATTTTCGAATCAGTTACCTCTTAAAATTCATGACAAATTATACGCTCATTTTTAACGGTTCAAAATTTGTGGACATATACTCAACTTATATATGTATAATATATCCAAAATTACAACAATCCAACGGTTTGGATTAAATATTATAACTTACACATAAAGATGTAAGAACAGATTTGATCTTTTAATACCTCTAATCCGGACAAAATCTTGATAAAATACCTCAACATTAATTCCTTCATTTATAACCACATAAATAAATCCATCATTTATATCCACATCAAATAAATATTACCTTATCATATAAATAAATAATTTATTATTCACAAATAATATTACAGAATCATAATAATGACAACTGGCGGTTCCCTGTGAAAGAGGGGGCTTTCCGATAAAGATTTCTCCTTCTTGACGCGTAATTAGGTGACCAAACCTCTCCTTGATGTAACTTTTAGACATTGCCAATAATGCTATCTAATAATATTATTCAAATAATATGAATTATTGATCGATAATGGAGATACTTGTGTAGTGACAATTATTGAACAACAATAATATAAAATATCAACGCAACAATTATTGAATCAATAAAATAAAATATCGAATAATAATTACCGTAACAATTATTGAGTAGTGCCTTCTTACGTATGAATCAATAATTTAAAATATTGTAGTAATACCGGTATCTTTCTCAATTCGATATTAGCGATATTATTGTATTTTAACCACTGGGTATTCCAACAAAGTGTTAACTGATATAACTACACCATTATTTATAAAAACTCATTTTGTCATTTTCTTCATCCGAAATGAGGTTATTCGTTATGGGCCCACAAATGGTCATTTGCGTCGTCAAATCTAAAAACTATGCTCACACTTTTTGTCCATACATACTTCATGACTTCCTTGTCGATTTGTCAACGGTGTAGCTAATTTAGAAAATTGCTGAATGAACCTTCTATAGTATCCCGCTAACCCAGAAAACTCCTAACCTTGGTTGGCATTTTCGGTTGCTCCCACACATTCACCGCTTCCACCTTCATTTGGATCTACTTGGATATGCCATCTTTGTCTATAACATGTCCTAGAAATCGCTTTCGTTCGAGCCAAAATTCACACTTAGTGAATTTCACATACAGTTTCTCCCTCCGTAGTGTTTCCAACATTATTCTTAGATGTTTAGCATGATCTTCTAGCGTCTGATGTGAGACCCCAGATTTTATCAATAAAGATTTAAATTTTGTCAAAATAATTTTTAATATTATGGTGTGAATTTGAGATAATATTATAGTTGTGGGTAGTATTTATAAATTTTGCAAAGTATGCAAGTGGTTATATTATATTCGATTGGTGGGGAATATTCGATTTAGCGAGGAATATTCGCATAATGGCTCAATCATTGGTGGACCCCCATAATAGAATTATTGTTTGGATTGAGAAAAACGACAAAAATATTTTATTGAAATAACGGCGGAAGTTTCTGGTTTGATCTTTGTTGAACTACTCGGTAGTATAAGTGCGATGTCACGTGGGTTGCATAGTAGCACACCAGGTATTGATTATTGATGCTTATGTGAGAAGTCACTCGGTTTTGATTCCATTATTGTCGATTAATAATATGAATTATTATAATGATAATGACATTTTGTTTTATTCAGTATTATTAACGTAATAAAATGTAAACATCTTTTATATAAAAAATGTACTTTATTAAAGTTATTCTATAAATAGAATATATTATATTTTATTATGCATAGTGTTGCATAGTGTTTTCATAGTGTTGCATAGTGTTTGCATAGTAAAATGTTTTTATATAAATAGAATATATGATATTTTATTTAAAAGATTTTGCTTTAAATATGGACCGTCGATTAAAGTAAATCAATCTGGACCGCTTCATGGATTAATTACTATGCATTCTATTTTCCTATAAATAAAGCTCATTCCTTCATTATTTTCTTACTTAATTCACCGAAACTCTAGAGAGAGAAATTATGAGAGAAGCTATAGAGAGAAAATCTATAGAGAGAAAGAAGAAGAGTATTCTGGTACTTCACTACTTTGATATCCAGTGTCTTTTACGGTAGGGAATATTATTTGTTGTACTCATAAGGGGTATTCTTTATTTCTTATTCATGAAGAGAATTTCTGTTATTCCATTCTTTATTATTCTGTTAGAATAACTTTGTATCTGTGGATACCCTATACTTGGTGAAATTCTTCCATTATTCCATTCTTTTATTATTATGTTGAATAACTCATACATACGCAATCTTGCATACATGGTGAAATTCTTCTAATATTCCATTCTCTATTATTCTGTTGGAATATCATGTATGTGCATTTTACGCCGGACCTGGTTCCGTTATTTATTATTCTGTTGGAATATCCTCTCATGCATGCGTTTTCTGTGGGACTGGTTCCGCCTTTTATTATTCTGTTGGAATATCTCAGATGTGTGTTTTACACCGGACCAGTTCCATTGTTTATTATTCGCATTTATTATTACATTGGAATATCCTGTTTGTGTGTTTTACACCTACACAGTTCCATTGTTTATTATTCAAAGATTTATTATTCTCGTTGGATCATCCTCGGTTGTGAATTTCACCGACCGGTTCCGTTATTATTATTTTGTTGAATAACTTTTATCATGCGAAGTACCGCATGCATGGTGATTTCTTTTGTTATTCCATTCTTTATTATACCCGGTTGGTTAAAACTTTGACTTATACTCCATGAAATTAGTATAATATCCTTGATATTTCAAGGTTTCATCCAAATCTTTTTCATAGAAATATTCTTCCGATCATTCTTGAATTTTACTCTACAAAACAAGATTCTTGTTGACAATTTGGGCGTTATTAATTCCTCGGATAAAATAATTCTTGAACTTGTTTTATTGAATTATTATGTCATTGTCATCATCCTCATGATATATTATGTTATCTTTGGCTTACGTGCATAGATGAACTTAGTATGATTATGACCAGGATCATTCGGTATAATCACGGCTTGTTATAAATGATGTGATAAAAGTCCTCGGTGGCACGTAATGCGTTGATGGATAGTTTTTGGTATGATTATGACCAGGGGTGATTCTTATAGTCATGACCATTGATAATTTGATGAAAATCCTTGGCCGTGGTACGGGGATGATTAGATATTTTGGTTTATTCATTAAATCGAGTCTTAATGATAAAAATTTTATGAAAACCTTTAAAACCTAAAAGATAGTAGACTTTATTTTCTACTTGACTCTTTTAACGGATTGCATATTCATTATGCAGCTAAACCGGTTGTCTATTGTATTTTATCAATTTAACACTGCTGAAGAAGGCTAATGATAATTTATTCTCGCATTATCTTAGTCATAATATTTCTTCTTGGGCTAGTTGAGCTCACCCTTTTCCTTCTTCACCGTTCTCTTCGTGAAATGAGAACATAGCCGGGACAGCCTCGGGAACGGAGTAATGGTCCGGAGGATAGCATTAGTAGTCCTCACTATTACGTGAAATAGTGTGATAATAGTTGTAATGAGGACTCCTTTTGAGTTTGTATAATATCTAGTAGACAATATTTGTATTCAAACTCACGCTTTATGTCGTATTGTATTATACAGCGCTTATATTAGTAAGTTGTATTTGAATCTATGTACCATGTAAGTGGCGACCCAAGATGGGTGACGATACCTAATTTTGGGCGTCACGGTTGGTATCGTAGCTTAGGGATATGATCCCTGGCTAAGAGGTGAGAATAGTACTAGGAGGGAAGAGATGGGGAATACCTTCACTAGTATGACCTACCTAAGTTTATGTGCTATTTTATTGGTCGGTCAGAATATAGGGTTAATTTGTTACATGTCAATTAACCCTTGTTTTGTGATGATGTTTGAGAATGGCATCCGAAAATGCTTTGATAAGCAATGAAGCACATGAGAGTGTTGATTCACTCAAACAAAAGGTAACGACCAACAACACGATAATAATCATATCGGGGTGGCAATGGCTATCGAATAATGATAACCATCGTGGGGAAATTATCATGCCAAGAATGGTAACCACTTGATTGGTAATCATGGCAAAGATAATAGAAGTGGAAATTGCAAGAAGAGAAGGTCATTTAGCCCAATTTTGTTGTGCAACAAAGTCAAGTCTAGTCTGGACGGTGGCACCAAAGGTGGATGTGGACAAAACAAAGTCGTTGGTTTTAGGAAGTGCATTTTTCATGACTTCTCAAAAAGCGAGTAAACCGAAACGAAGTTAGCACGGGTTAGTTAATTATAAATTGTGAAGTCTATACCTTATAAGATAATGGTTCTACCCATTATTTTATCTCTCTTGCTTTGCGTTCAACGCTTAAATTTTACTCCTAAAAAGTTAGACTTTGACTTATTGGTTGAAACTTAGTAGGGAGAGCTTCGTTATCGCTTATTATTTTTAAATCTTGTTTGATTCAAATAAACACTTTCACGTTACGTGTCGATCTTATCTTTTGAAAATACTTGCCTTTGATGTGATTTTAGGAATCAATTGGTTAACTACTCATCATGCTTTTCGTAAGGTTGTTAGCTTTTATATTCATAACCAACTTGTTAGTATGTAATTCAAGTAACCAAACTACTAAAAGTCAATTATTGTCATATCGCTTTCATAAGTAAAGAGCCCCTTAACCTTTCGTTGTTGACTTCCTTGTGTGGAATGCACCAAAGCCGGACGATACAGAGGCGACATCGTGAATGAAGATGGCAAGTTTATAGGTATCATTGTGAGGTGCTATCTAGGTTAAGGGATGAAGTCACAGTTGGTATCAATGTGACGTACTATCCAAGTCTTAGATGAGTCACAGCTTTGAATGATATTTCTATTATTAATAAATTTCTGGCGTATTCTTGAAGACTTCTTAGCCTACTTAGAGCGTGAAATCGAATTTTGTATTGACCCCAAAGACAAAAACCCATTTCTTAAACCCTCAAATATTTCTTCAACTAAAATGAACAGTTTACGTGGTTTATGATGAAAGTCATAATAAAAGCATTGGACTAATGAAAATCATAGGTATACATGGTATTTGTAAGTGTTATGATGAGCTATGTTGGTTAGTATGTGAAAACATGAAAGTTTCTTAAAAATCACAAGGAGTTAAAAACCAGATTTTGGTGAAAAACGTAACATGAAATTCAATTGACCAAATCTCCTATTATATTTTGAATTTTTGAGTGTGGTTAAGTCCTAGAGTTAGATCTATGAGTTACCTAACTAATCCAAGTGGAATTACTGGAAAAGGTGTTGTAGATTTTTGTGTGGACTGATTTTAGCAAAGGAGTGCAAAGCTGCAAAAATCGAAAAAGTTGCTGCCATGATTTTAGAGAGGCTGTTTCGGCCACTTAAATTATGAGAAAAATTCTGGCCTTTTGGGAAATGAAGGTATATGGTATAAAGTACCTCCTGTCCAAAAATGAGCTCATTCTAACTTAAAATGAGCAAGTTATGACTATTTCAATATTTAGGTTTTTTTGACGAAAAATGCTATAACTGGAGTTCTATAACTCCGATGACCATGAAATTTAAACTGGAAGCTCACGTTAACATGTGTAAGATTCTGCCAAGATTTGGGAATTTTGGAGTTATCCTTGAGGTAGCTAATTTCTTAAGGAATTAATTGGAAATTGATTTTTGAAAATAGTAAATGAATTTTAAAAATTCGAGAAAAATATATTTTCATTATGGGACTATATTATGCTAAATCCCATAAAAGAAATATTTTGGGACTGATTTGGTATTTTTCATGAAAATAGTTTAATTACTTAATATATGAGTTAAATATGTTATGTGAAGTAACAAAGTTGAAAATATGATTTTATGGCTAGAGAATCCTATATAGAGTATATGCATATTTTGAGGATTTGATAATTGGTGATGATATCTTATGAGTATGGCATTTTGAATGATTAAATGCATTATATGGTAAAGCGTAAACAATTGAGATAAATTGTTTATAAATTTAAGAAGTGATTAAAATATTGTTATAATATTAATGATATTAGATTATGAGATTATTAAGTGATTGATAACATGGGGATATTCTTGAATCTCGGATAAATTATATTATAAATGTTTAATATTTATCCTTTATCTCATTTGATTGATTCTTTATATCATTATCCTCATGCTTATATTATGTTGAAAGTCATCTCGTGGCTGTAGTGCGTAGATGGACTTGGTATGATTATGACCGAGGGTGATTGTTCGGTATAATCATAACCGTAATTGAAAACACGATTATCTTTGGTCAGTAGTGCATGGATAATTTGTGGTCGTGATACTAATGAATACACGATTATCTTTGGTAGTAGTGCGTGGATAATTTGTGGTCGTGATACTAATGAATACACGATTATCTTTGGTAGTAGTGCATGGATAATTTGTGGTCGTGATACTAATGAATACACGATTATCTTTGGTAGTAGTGCATGGATAATTTGTGGTCGTGATACTAATGAATACCACGATTATCTTTAGCCGTAATGCATGGATAATTTGGGGTCGTGATACTAATGTATACATGATTATCTTTGGTAGTAGTGCATGGATAATTAAGTGGTCGGATACTTAATGAATATCCTCGGCACATGTAGTACAAGGATGATTCGATGATATGAATTAATTATTGAATTTGAGTCTCAACAATGAAATATTAATTCATGGATGTGGTAAAAGTCATCTTTGGTAGTAGTGCATTGATAGACTTGGTAAGATTATGACCACGGATTATTCGGTATAATCATGATAGTAATTGAAAACACGAATATCCTTGGCCAAGAGTGCATGGATAATTCGTGGTTGTGATACTATTAATTCGCATCTCAAAGATTATTGGTTTTGATTGTATATCTTTAGCTTTGTAGTGCAAAAGATGAATTGTTAATGAATATCTTTGGCGGATCATGGAGATGAATTTAATATTTTTAATGATAAAAGGTATTCAAGGTATCCTCACCTCTTTATCATATCGTGCACGTGCACCTAATTTCGAGGGTGAAATTCCATAAGGAGGAGATTGTGAGACCCAGATTTTATCAATAAAGATTTAAATTTTGTCAAAATAATTTTAATATTATGGTGTGAATTTGAGATAATATTATAGTTGTGGGTAGTATTTATAAATTTTGCAAAGTATGCAAGTGGTTATATTATATTCGATTGGTGGGGAATATTGATTTAGCGAGAATATTAGTACAACGGCTCAATCATTGGTGGACCCTTATTAACAAAATTATTGTCGGATTGAAAACGACAAAAATATTTTATTAAAATAACGGTGGAAGTTTTACTGTTGATCTTTGTTGAACTACTTTCGGTAGTAGAAGTGCGATGTCGTGTGGTTGCATAGTAGCAATACGGTATTGATTATTGATGCTTATGTGAGAAGTCACTCAGGTTTGATTCCATTATTGTCGATTAATAATATGAATTATTATAGCGATAATGACGTTTTGTTTTATTAAGTATTATTAACGTAATAAAAATGAAACATCTTTTATATAAAATGAATGCTTTATTAAAGTTATTCATAAATAGAATATATTATATTTTATTATGCATAGTGTTGCATAGTGTTTTGCATAGTGTTTTGCATAGTGTTGCATAGTGTTTGCATAGTAAAATGTTTTTATATAAATAGAATATATGATATTTTATTTAAAAAGATTTTTCTTTAAATATGGACCACGATTAAAGTAAATCAATCGGACCGTTCATGGATTAATTACAATGCATTCTATTTTCCTATAAATAGAAGCTCATTCCTTCATTATTTTCTTCTTACGAATTCACTTTGAAACTCTGAGAGAAAAATATATAGAGAAGCTTTGAGAGAAAAATCTATAGAGAGAAAGAAGAAGAGTATTCGGTACTTCACTACTTTGATATCCGGTGTCTTTTGATGGTAGGGAATATTATTTGTTGTACTTTCATAAGGGTATTCTTTATTTCTTATTCATGAAGAGAGAATAATGTAATTATCATTTGATTGAGAAAACGACAAAAATATTTTATTAAAATAACTACGAAAGTTTTACTGGTTGATACTATTGAACTACTCGGTAGTATAAGTGCGATGTCGTGGTGGTTGCATAGTAGCACTACAGTATTGATTATCGATGCTTATGTGAGAAGTCACTCGGTTTGATTCCATTATTGTCGATTAATAATATGAATTATTATAGCGATAATGACATTTTGTTTTATTCAGTATTATTAACGTAATAAAAGCGAAACATCTTTTTATATAAAAGAATACTTTATTAAAGTTATTCTATAAATAGAATATATTATATTTTATTATGCATAGTGTTGCATAGTGTTTTGCATAGGTTTTTGCATAGTGTTGCATAGTGTTTGCATAGTAAAATGTTTTTATATAAATAGAATATATGATATTTTATTTAAAAGATTTTGCTTTAAATATGGACCGCCGATTAAAGTAAATCAATACTGGACCGTTCATGGATTAATTACAATGCATTCTATTTTCCTATAAATAGAGCTCATTCCTTCATTATTTTCTTACGAATTCAAAAAACTCTAGAGAGAAATTATTATAGAGAAGCTTTAGAGAGAAAATCTATAGAGAGAAAGAAGAAGAGTATTCGGTACTTCACTACTTTGATATCCAATTGTCTTTTTACTAGTAGGGAATATTATTTGTTGTACTCATAAAGGGGTATTCTTTATTTCTTATTCATGAAGAGAACTTCATTATTCCATTCTTTATTATTCATTAGAATAACTCAGTATCATGCTGGATACCCTATACTTGGTGAAATTCTTCATTATTCCATTCTTTATTATTATGTTGGAATAACTGTTTATGCAAAGTACTACATACATGGTGAAATTCTTCTAATATTCCATTCTCTATTATTACATTGGAATATCATGTATATGTGCATTTTACGCCGACACGGTTCCGTTATTTATTATTCTCGTTGGAATATCCTGCTCATGCGTTTTACTGTGGGACTGGTTCCGCTTTATTATTACATTGGAATATCACCGTGCATGTGTTTTACAATTTACCGGTTCCATTGTTTATTATTTCGCATTTAATATTACATTGAATATCCTGTTTGTGTGTTTTACGGACACGGTTCCATTGTTTATTATTCAAAGATTTATTATTACTTGGATCATCCTCGCTTGGTGTGAATTTCACACGACCGTTTCGTTATTATTATTACATTGGAATAACTTTGCCTACAATCTGGCAATACCGCATGCATGGTGATTTCTTTTGTTATTCCATTCTTTATTATACCCAATTGGTTAAAACTTTGACTTCTATACTCCATGAAATTAGTAGAATATCCTTGATATTTGCGTTTCATTTAATCTTTTCATAGAAATATTCTTCTCGATCATTCTTGAATTTTACTCTACAAAACAAGATCTTGTTGACAATTTGGGCGTTATTAATTCTGGATAAAATAATTCTTGAACTTGTTTTATTGAATTATTATGTCATTGTCATCATCCTCATGATATATTATGTTATCTTTGGCTTACGTGCATAGATGAAATTAGTATGATTATGACCGAGGATCATTCTATAATCATGGCTTGTTATAAATGATGTGATAAAAGTCCTCGGTGGCACCTGTAATGCAATGATGGATAGTTTTTGTATGATTATGACCCGGGGTGATTTGGTATAGTCATGACCATTCATAATTTGATGAAAATCCTTGGCCAAGTAGTACGTGGATGATTAGATATTGTGGTTTATTCATTAAACCGAGTCTTAATGATAAAAATTTATGAAAACCTTTTAAAACCTAAAAGATAGTAGACTTTATTTTCTACTTGACTATTTTTAATGGATTGCATATTCATTGCAGCTTAAACCGGTTGTCTATTGTATTTTATCGGTTTAACATCTTTGAAGGCTAATGATAATTTATTCGCATTATCTTAGTCATAATATTTCTTCTTTGGGCTAGTTGAGCTCACCCTTTCTTTCAATTTGTTCTCTTTAGGAAATGAGAACATAATTTGGAGACAGTCGGGAACGGAGTAATGGTCCGTGAGGATAGCATTAGTAGTCCTCATTATTCTCGTGAAATAGTGTGATAATAGTTGTGATGAGGACTCCTTTTGAGTTTGTATAATATCTAGTAGACAATATTTGTATTCAAACTCATAGTTTATGTCGTATTGCATACCTGACGCTTATATTAGTAAGTTGTATTTGAATTTATGTACCATGTAAATGGCGACCCAAGATGGGTGACGTATACCTAATTTTGGGGGCGTCACATCTGAGAATAGACTAGAATATCATCAATGAACACTACAACGAACTTGTCCAAAAACTATTTAAACACTCTGTTCATCATATCCATAAATGCGACTGGCGCATTCGTCAACCCAAACGACATATCCAAAAACTCGTAATGCCCATAACGAGTTCTGAACGCCTTCTTAGGCATATCTTCCTTCCTCACTTTCAGTTGATGATACCCCATGCGCAAATCATCTTAGAAAAATACTTTTCCCCTTTCAACTGATCAAATAGATCATCGATCCTGGGCAACGGGTATTTATTCTTAATCGTTAACTTGTTCAACTCTCGATAGTCGATACAAAGTCGTAACGATCCGTCCTTTTTCTTTACAAACAATACTGGTGCTCCCCACAGAGACACACTCGGTTGAATGTACTTTCTATCTAATAGTTCTTGTAACTGAACCATTAACTCCTTCATCTCAACTGGTGCCATCCTATATGGTGCCTTTGAAACTGGTGTCGTACCCGGCAACAATTCAATCACGAATTCTACATCCCTATCTGGCGGAATACCGGGTAACTCCTCCGAAAACAAATCCTCAATTTCTTGAAATACCGCTATCTATTCCAATGATGTTCCCACTCTTTGGGTATCCACCACATAACATAGATAACCCTTACTCCCCTTCTTCAACATCTTCCTAGCTTGTGTCATAGTTAGACAACAAGAATGTCCCGGTGATTTATTTCCATAAAACACCACCTCAGGTTTCTAAGAAAGCCTTAGGTTTACACTATTTCTATAACAGTCTATTATCGCTCTATGGTTAATTAACCAATCCATACCGAGAATCACATCGAATTCCCTTAACCTTATCGGTAAAAGATCTACCAATAATCTATTACCCCTGATATCTACGAAATAATTTCTATGAATGTGCTCAATGGGAATTATCTCCTCATTTGCTACCTTAACGTCTAAAGGTATTTCTAATTTTTTAGGATTTAATCCCAATTGCTGAGCAAATCCACATGCTACAAAGAATAAGTAGCACCCAAGTCAAATAACACGTAAGCATTTATTTCGTTAACTGGAATGATACCTGCTACTACATCCGTTGATGCAACTGCATCTTGGATTGTCATATTAAACGTTCGGGCTGAGGGTCTACCCAATGATGGTATTGGTCCAGTAATGGCCAAATAGCCACTACCAGAACCTTTACTACCCTCCGCCCCTTTCTTCGGGCAATTTCTTGCCATGTGGTCCACCGACCCACAAACAAAACATCCACAGCTTTTCTTAGGATTAGGGATGGTTAGAGATATGTGACCTCCCGTCCCACGATTATAACAACTGCTTTTCCCTTCGAGACATGACTCTAGATGAATCTTACCGCATGTCTTGCATGCCTCCATCCTCCGTTTATGATCCCTTGTTTCACCCCCAAGATTCCCAAGGTTAAAATTCTTCCTCTTGAGCACACATTGCCACTACCACCGGCACCTCTCGCCTTATTTCCTCCCTCTCCCTTACTCTTATTCTTTCTATCCTTGTGGGTATTGGGTCAACGTCTCACTACCACCTCCGCTATTATCGCCTTTTCTAGAATGGTCCCATAGGAAGCACTGTAAAAAACCGATATCCTACTATAGAGCCAGGGTTTTAGGCCCTGCTCAAACCTACAAGCCTTCCTTTCCTTCGTGTCCACTTGGTGTGGAGCAAACCTTTCCAATTCATTGAATTTGGTATATATTGGGAGAACATGTATGTGTCCCCTTCTTAAGTTCTAGGAACTTAATTTCCATTCTCCCTTACATGCTAGTAGGGAAATAGTTCTAGAAGAATACCTTCTTAAACTGTTCCCATGTAACAGCTTCCGCTCTAGCCCCAGCCTGGTGAGCCTCCCACCAGTAGTTGGCTTCCCCCTTCATTATATAGGTCGCAAAAGAAGTCTTTTGCGCCTCAGCTACGTTTGTAATAATAAACGCCTTCTCTATTTCTTAGACCCAGGTCTGGGCTTCCATTGGGTTCGTTGTTCCCTTAAATTCGGGTGGACCTACACTCTTAAATTCTTTAAAGGTAGTCATTCGAGCTACCCTAGGTATCATGGTGCTCTACCCCACTTAGTTAAATGCGACATTTAATAAATTAACGAACTCTTGCATTGGGTTATTAGGACCCCCCTCGTTATCATTATGTGATTCCGCCTCTTGGTTACGTTGCCTTCTTCTTGGCGGCATTTCTGATTAAATAAATAAAGTTCTGTTATTACTTATTTGCTTACTTCGTTATTAGTTGTCAAACAACTAAACAATAACTCATACTTAACAAAGCAATTAAAAATAAAAATTTCCTTATTTTAAAATGCTTCTTTATAGATCAGAACTATTTACAAGTTGCTTTCCATAGCCCAAAAGCTATTACATATATATCCCGCGATTGACTTTTACAAAAATTGGGATTTACAAAAAGGCTACCCTTTAATTACACAAAAGAGGGTTTTACGTCACTACACAAAAGTATGTACCATATTACTTCTAATATTGCCTAACAACATTCTCATGCTTCTCGTTCGCCAGAATCGACACAATATCTCGACTTATAGTATGTCGAGTCTGTCCCGACTCAATAGAATAACAAGCTATCTTAAGCTTGAAATCCTCGTGCGCACTGTCATTTATATATGACATTCGTGCTATCTTCTGGTCTTTTTCAGCCAGTTTCTTATGAAGTTCTACGACCTCATTCTTATAGTCTTTAGCCTTGTCAGTCATGAGCAATTTCTCATCATGCTCTATCTCATAGTCTGACTCTGCAGACTCCTTCGCCCTATAGAGATCACTGATCTCTTCCTTCTGGTGTTGCACCATATTGTGTAGTTGCACGTTACAGTCAAGCACTGAGAGGTACATTGCCCTAATAGTCTCTGTAGGTGTTTACTCTAGGGCAGGCATCACCGTATTAATTGATGTCACCTCCATGTCATCCTCCACATCTATCATCATATTCAGATATGATGCTATTCCCATGGTCTCCTCAGAATAGTCATCCTCCGAGTAATATTCCTCGGGCTTTGACTCTTCTAGAATCACTACAAGTATGTCTGCTATAGGCACAGGTACCGGCTCAACTCTATTCACGGACTCCTCGCTGATCACATGTATATCCCTATACATCAAGATATTGACCGACATCTACAATAACACATAATAAATTGATTAGTACATAATAAACAATAATATAAACACAAATCACATTTAATCCATTTTACTTTCCATCTTCTAAATCTTTTGGTACTGAGTTTCCTCAATACCTTATTAACTCATTTGACTCGAGTTACTTTCTTCGGACTTCCTAACGAGGTTATTAGCCTAAGGTTCTTTCCCCCTTAAGTTTTATAACCTAATGCTTTGATACCAACCTGTGACGCCCCCAAATTCGGGTATCTTCCAGCCCAATAGATGGTGCTCCACGATACTACAATCCATACAATCATTCCATTGAGATAACAACAAAATGAGTGTAATTACTATCTTTATATTACATTTGTAATAAATCCTTTCCCAGGTTCATAAACCGAATACATTCATTGTTATTCATAAGTATATTACAATCAAATACACTAATCTATTACAGGACTATTAATTGTCCATCTTAGCCTTGCCCTTATCTCTCTTAGAACTCTTAGTTCGTTCGACTTTAGCTGCAAACATATGGTTCAAGCAAGAATGAGCATAACAAGCTCAGCAAGTCTTAACAAAGAATCATATGAATATCACATTAACAATTTCATGCTTTAATTCCATATCTGAACAATTGTCTACGAAGCATTATGAAACCTTTAACTAGTACTTCTCATGTCATAACAACAATTCCAAAGTATATATAATAGCTTAGGAATGATGAACCGGTCAATAGACCATGAACATACTCTTTTCGTTTTCATACTTGAAAAGGATATTTGGCACTAAGGCCATCCATCTATCTTTACTTACGAGCACTTCTAGGTGATCAGCCTATTGTACTCTATGTTGATCAACACTCTTACATTAAACGTATTTACGTTCAACATTTGGCAACCTCGCGTGCCCATCGAATAATCGATGAAAAATACTTTTGTTTATACATAGACAAACTTACCTTCTCATCCGTACCAAATACTTGGCATAGGATAGCGTTAACAGTTTTATATCAACAGACTAGTAAACAAATCCATTCATTCTTCAATACTTGTCTAGCCAAGTTAAAACATGCATCTACTCTTTCTTTAATACCATTCATGCATTGTATAACATGCATCACATAAAACTTGACTAACACGAAGGTTAGGCAAGCGTTAAGAAAGACTTGCTTTCAAGCATCTTTGAATTAACAATTCAAAAATTCTCAGTCTTTACAGGATCTACATGATATATTTCATATAGCACACTGTAATTAGTTATGAAACAAACTAACTTTACGGTTCTAACCAACTTCTTTCTCTTCTATGTCTTATAATATTAACTTCATTATTAAAATCTATTTGACTTCCTATACTTTGTTATGTCTCATTAACGTTCTTACATTATTAACCGACATTCGATCATTATTGGTTAAATACCAACGTTGAACGTCTTTTACTGTTTACTTATTACGTCTTCGCGTTCTTTGTTTAATTTCTATTAAACCTTACTAGATATTCTTACATTAACACCTTATAAGTGATTTAAGGTCAGTCTTATTAGGTACATTAAGTACCTTGAATGTCTTACCTTATGTCTACATTCAAATGGAACAAAACCTAACTTGGTCAACATTTTTCATCGCCATTATTTAGTAAGGCCGACATCCTACGTATTCTAGGTGGCGGCTAGTCATACGAGTTAAAGGTGGTACTCGGTAGGAGCCTAATGTTGCGACGCCACCACTTTGTACTAGTTTTGGCACTGCGGCGCTAAGTCTGTGCACCAATTAGCCATAACAGTCCACTTTTTCTAACAAAACTTTCGGCTTCTTAATTTGTTCGTTTTACATCCGAATTGACCCATTCGAAAGCCTACAAGTCACAAATCACATCCTTTACGTGTTTATAAAAGAATTTCACATTTTTAAATTCGTTAACTCAGAATTCATCTTTGGGTTCATTTTTAAGCGTTCGTTTAACGTTTCGACCGTTCAATACTCATTTTCTTCGTTATAAGTCGGAATGCAACGATTCCTTCTCCTACGACTTTTAATTACCTTATCTCACGTGTTAACATTGGAAACCAACATTTTCAAGTCACATGACAACTTTTAACCTTTAATCCTAAGCTTTCATTTTCGACGTTTAACGCCTATTTTCATGAAATTAAATATAACTTCACCGTTACTCGTGTTCTATAAGCCAAATCAAATGGAAAACTCCATTGATTCATCATAACCATCCTAACCACACAATAGGCACGTTCCTTAGCTATAATGGTTTTCAAAACGTTCATCCCAAACTAAATTCACGTTCAAGACTTTCTATGGTTTTTAACTTACGTAAACACTTACGATTTCTATTTGGTCATGACCTATCAATGATTTAGTCATTAATAGGCATCCTTATATCTCCTCAATAAACATGCTCCACCAATCTACGATTCTTCTTCGAGAAAGAAATCGAAAAAGATGAAGATTACAGTTTATGAGAATTTACATTTAAAGTAACTCACGTTCTTGATAAACGTATAAAGGTTTGCTTAGAAGTAGAAGGATTTAGTGTTTCTAGCTCTTTCTCTCTCTCAATATATATTGACAAGCTTTGTAAAAACAATAAAAATCCAACTCAAGCCTTGTATTTATAAGCAACCAAAGTGAGGGGATAATGGTAAACTTTCCACCTCCTTACTATTCCACCTCCTTTGCAACTTAGCCACCAAGTAATCACTTTACTTGGTGGCCAAGTGGCCGGCCCACCTCCCCTTTTTGACACCCCATGGGTTTTACCCATCCCATGACCCATCGGTTCGACCAAATGGTTTAATTTTGGATTGGGCTTGACATAGCAATGTTGGGCCTTAACTTGGGGTTGAACACTTAATTCATTGGGCTTCATGCTATTAATCCAAGTCCAATTAAATTATACCAAACCCTTAACTCATAATTTATTAATACGTCTCATATTCTATATGTATAACTCACGTATTCTCTTCGTCTAATACTCATATAGTAATCGTATTATACGTCGTACTATTCTTCATAATATACTCGTATTTATACTAGTATAATACTCGTATTTCATACATATAATATCCGAAAAGACTATACGCATTGCATTTCCCTTTTAGAAACCTCTTTCACAAACCCTTAGGTTTTACGTCCGCAAGCGAAAACTTCATTTGCCATAACGGAATTATTATTGGATATTCCATACTATCTTTGTATTCTATCATTACGCGTTTCTCAAAATTTTAAACCCTAGCTCCGAACAAAATCGGATGAATAGTGTTTTTACGCAAACATTCTGAAAAAACCTTCGTTTTCATCTTGATAATTCACAACCATTAATACTAGCACAAAGCCAGAATACTAACCACATCCGTATATCCTAGGTCATAGAACGAATTTTGAATATCTTAGTCACATAATAAATCATTTAAATTCATTTAATTCACATAATCAAATAAAAATTTAATTTATTCAAAATTTGAAATTCTCGGGCGTTACAAACCCTACTTCAAAGTTGATTCCAAGCTAGTTCAGGTCCACATTCATCAACAAAATTAAAACCCGGTCTTTACAATCGATCAATCTAGATAGAGAAGCCCAAAATAGTAGAAAAAGACTATGAAATCTCTCTAGAATATGAAACCCTAATAATAGTAATAATAACTAATGATAATACGTCTTTTTAAAACCAACAAATATATCCCCATATAGCAGACACGCTTCAGCCTTACAAAATAGAAAGTCAACATTTTAAACCAGTGTATTTGGCGCTTGGTAGCAGTATCGTATCAGATGTAATTCTAGCACGCGATCGCGGGCACGCTACATGTCTTCAACTTGCCGAGTGCTTGGTGCAAAGCGCACCATGTCCCTTTACACTAATTGGTGGACGACACCGCCTTGTCTGTCGTGTCGATCTCCCTCTAGCGCAGACGGCAGCAGTGTTCCTTTACCTATATGTAAGCAAACACTAACAATACTTCGTCACTTTTATGTTATATTCATTTGGCTTCTTGCTATTCTTCTTTGGACTATTGTTGATTGTTACTTGCTTTCTTCTTCTTTTCTTCACTTCTTACTTCTTCATTTAGCCACATCAAAGCCCTTCTAGCTGTCCCCCTTACCTGCTTGAACTCATCTACTTCCTCCATCCTAGCCATTGCTTGCCACTATGCCATTTATATGCCTTGTCGTGCCTTCACCATGCCATTTCCATGCCTAAAGAGTTCCAACTATGCACGCTGCAAATTAAACACAAAAATCAAATAAAACATACCAAAAATACTTGAGTTGAGCAAAATTTCAGTGAGTTGGTAACCAATAAGTAGGTATTAAACCTACTTATCAGTCGGGATTTTTATTTGTCCCTTTTATATTCTTGTCTTTTGGTGTTCTCGTGTTAGGTAAGATTTGTTTGAAAAATCAAGTTGTGAAAGTTGTGAAAAGGTCCGAAATATTGGTATAAATTTTATTATATAATTTTTACCTTTTCATGTCGAGGTTACTATTCACGTATACGTCACTATTCACGAATACGATACTATTCACGAATACTATTCACGAATTATAATTTTTCTTATTGAATTTCTACCTTTTTGTGTCGGGGTCACTATTCATGTAAACTGCACTATTCACGAATACGACAGTATTCACAAAAAAATTAAATTTTATTTTCTTTGTCCAAGTTGTCTATTATGGTTACTATCTTTGATTGTATCCATAATTTGATCTTCATTCTTTAATTTTGTTCCATAATTGTTTATTATGGAGTATTTTTGAACTTGGATAAACTAAAGTACGAATCTCTAATCTTTGTCCTTTTATCTCACTAGATTCGTTGTCTTTAAAACATTTTCATCATTATCAGTCCTAAATGGTGATATAACTAAATATCGTTGGACTGTAGTGCAAAGATGAATGATTACCGATGACTATCTTTGACCCGTAGTGTAAGGCCCCCAAATCCGGGTACTTGAAACCCGAACTCAGTGCTTTACGATACCAAATCTATGAGCGGAATAATATTAATAATAATAACAATAATATAAAATTAAACTTAATTTACATAATTATCAAAGTCTAGCTCCCAAGTACGTAACCTTTATTACATTCATTACATATCATGATAGATAATATATATATATATATATATATATATATATATATATATCATTGTCTTAATAGTCTCAAACTATTACATAGAATACCACAAATCTTATTTGGTTAGCTTTCCTTTTCCTTTGTTTCTGCATGAGCTTTCTGGTTCTTCACACTTAGCTCAAAACATTTAAATTAAGCAAGGATGAGCATTTGAGTGCTCAGCAAGTAATAGCAATTATATATATAAGCTGAAAGAGTTTAAATGTTTTCTTTATACTACCCTTCTACAACGATTCAATAGTTGTGAAGTAATCTGTACCAATGATAATAATATATCAATTCTATACCATATTTTTGAAACTACGTACTGACTATAAATAGGGTTAATGTAGCATACTATGAACATTGTTTTTATTTTTGAAAAGGTTAAGCGAAATTTATCGTAAACCATCATAACTTACGAGACACGGGGTGATCGGCCAGTTATGCCTACATTGATCAATACTACGCAAAGAACGAGGTATCGTTCACTCTGTCCGCCTTGGGCGCATAAAAGTTTTCCCGTGTAAGGATGTTCATACTTTTCTAGGTTCCAAATCAAAGGTATTATCTTATTCAACAATAATCTATTTCAACATATATGTATACGGGTAATTGACAAAGGTATATCAACATGTGTTTAAATACAATGATTATCCAAGTGGGGACACTTGTATAACCATTTATCAAAATTAACGAACAGAATTTATATCTGAAGTATCATATACTAACATGTTGATAATCAATGGACGTATATAATATAGGTTTAATAAGCTGTACAGTAATAATATAATTCATAAATATTCTTACTCATGTCCATTGCATAAAGAAAATGCAAAGATAAGATACTTGCCTGATGTGTTGCTTATAATTTGCAACTTAGTTTTATCGTTTATATCACGACCTATCATTAATCAAATCATTTCTTGATTAGAATAACATATTATAACACATAACACCGCTTATTGCGATTAAGACATACTACTAATCACATTGGCACATATGTTTAATAACCATTGAATCACAAATAATCACTTTATCTAATCAAATTATCTAAGTCGGATCAATTTACGAAATATTTAGCCTATTTCATCGAAGCCTTTTATCGCAATTACTGAGTCTAAGACTATGTCCAAGAACTTCAATATCTATAAGTATCAGTCATATTATTTTTAAATGACTTAATATAATTGTAAAACATTTATTATAATTTATCATAAATTTTCAAACATCGAAATCATTATTAAATGATTTAAATATTAAACAATTCTATTATCATTAATATTAAACTATTAATGAAATCATTTCCAAAATATTAAAGATATTTATAATAACTCAAAATACTTTTAAAATATTAATTTTACCCTTAAATGATTTTTAAAACATTTAAAATCATTTTAAATAATTATCATTAATATTAAAGTATTAATGTTTTACTTATCAAAATATTAAAAGTCATTAAGTATAACTTAAAATTTTTAAATTCATTTATATCCCTTTTAAATGATTTTTAAATTAATAAAACAATTTTAAACTATTTATTTAATATAATTATTAAATAAATTTAATATCATTAATAATAAATTAATAATTATTAATATTAAATTATTAATGAAATTATCCTTTAAATATTAAAAGTTATGTTTTATAACTTAAAATATCTTTAAACACTTTATTTTCATTTAAAATGATTATTATAATATTAAAATCATTTTTAAACTAAATTATTTAATATAATTATTAAATAACCTTAATATCATTAATAATAGTTAATTAATAAAATTTATCTTTAAATATGAAAAGTTATATTTTATAACTTAAAATATTTTTAAATACCTTATTATTATTTAAAATGATTTTAATATAATAAAATCATTTTTAATTAATTTATTTAATTCATTTAGTAAATAACTTAATTATCATTAATATTTATTTATTAATGAAATTTATCACAAAATATTAAAAGTCATTAAAATAACTTCAAATATTTTCTTATGTCATAATATAATTTTAAATGATTTTTAAAATATTAAAATCATTTTTAAATAATTTATTTAATATTATAATTAAATAAATTAAATATTTTTAATATTCAAAAAATATAAATATTTATGAAATATATTTAAAATAATTAAAAACTAATTTTTGAAATTTAAAATAATTTTTAATAATTTATTTGGTATTTTTAATAATTAAAACTATTTTTTCTATTTTTAATTAATTTACGAAAAAATAAAATCATCAGTATGTCGTTAAAGGTCACCTATAGTGACAAAAGCTGTCGCTATAGGTGTTCTTCATGTTCTTGAGCATTCATAAAAGCGTTTAAGTGGGTACCACTTTGACCCGTTGATTAAACGCTACTAAATTTGTTTACGGACATGTTGATGGTCGATAATGTAAAGACAAGTATAAGACTACGAGCGATAGACAACATCATCAAAACATGCTTAACTAACGAGATATGGAGCCTTGAACAAGCTGTCAGAGTTGTTCTTCATTTTCTGGGTTACCCAGAAATGAAGAACACTTCGACTGGCTCGTTTTGGGTTTCCACAACTTGTTGATCTTGTAATGTTTTTGTTCTTTAAAATATAGAGTATGTAGCCAACATAACAAGGAAGAGATTCATTACATAAAAGCAACAAAACAACAACCAAATAACAAGATCCATCTTTGGTCAACCTGCAAAGATCACGTTCTTGAGTTTTACGGGTTACCCGAAACTTCGATTAAATCATCATCCGGCTGCTGACCAACCACCGACTCTCCTCCATATGATTCTTAGGATATTATAAGGCATGAACATGTAGTACAAATATCAAGCTATAGACTAGATACAACGCAAACAACAAAACATAAATACACTAAAAGATATGGCCAATTAAAAGCATGTCAGGGCTCGTTCTTAGGCATTTACGGGTTACCCGAAACTCCGGTCATGGCAATGGTCAACTACATTTGATAGTAAATAACTTCTATTCTAGACATCAAATGACCTTGAGTCCACTTGCGATTCTGAGACCACAAGACAAAGCTACGTGTAACAACTTAAAAACAACACAAATCATAAGCGATCAAGGATCTGTGGCCACCGACATTCGTTGTCGGACCACACGTAACCAAGTTTTCCATATTTTGCAAAAACTCAAATCAGGAGCCTATAGATGTTATGGATCTAACATCCATCAACCCAGATCATCATTATACACTACTAACAACATATTCTAACACTCAAACATAACATCTAACCACCAAAATTTGGACAGATTTTGAATTAGGGTTTAATACCTTTACTTTGATCGATCTAGATCTTGAAGCTTACGGTTTGTTATAGTGATCGTGGGGCTTGTTTATGGGCCGATTTAGCTTATATTTTCGTGGGTTTTGGGTTGAGAGAAAAGGCTTGGGTGTTGTGTACAAAATGGCTAAAGAAATGATTTTCTCTCTCCTTTAATCTATTTATAGAACATAGATCAATGTATACTATCATGCGAGTGTCAATATGGATAAGGATTGGCTGGTTTTACACACATAGAGATAAACACAAGTGATGAGTCATGCAATTCTAGAACACTCCATTTTTAAATAAAGGGTAATTTGGTCATTTGCATTGTTATTTTAATGGTATACTTGTCCATGGTGCTTGAATCTAGGTTTTAATCACTAGATTTTAATCCTTAAGGTATCCCAAATAATTTCTAGGGTTTTAAGGATTAAGATTAAAGTTCAATAAAATTTTAATTAGAACTTACTAAATAAAATTTAGGGTTTTTAAATAATTAGGGTTTCCAAAACATAATTAGGGTTCTAATCATTATAATTTTAATTACTAATTAGGTTTACCTTAATTAGCAATAAAATCTATCATACGCGTTATTATCCACAGTAACACAATTTCTGACTAATCAAAATCTCTAGTTTAGGTTTCCAATTAGGGTTTCTAATTATTAGAAATTCAAATATAAACTAGGGTTTTAAATTTACAATTAGGGTTTTCTAATTATCATAACATTATATAACACACAATCGAAAATCATATAACATGCTTATATAATAGTCTTAAACTCACAATTCACAGTTACCAAATAGCTTCGAACTCGTATTCGAGTTTTAAATTAGGGTTTCACAGTAAAACTAGGATTTGTCATATAACACCATAATTGACCAACCATTATCGGTCCACGTATACAGTACATATTTATAGAACCGAAAAATCAAAATATAATTAATATTATATTATTATTCTCATACCTTGACAATAATCCAAAATTAGGGTTTGGATTCCATATAAATTTATTCTTCATATTTAACCTTAATAATTAAGGTAAAATAATTAACTTAATAATCTGTACTAAAATTCATATAACAAAATAATTATTATATTTATTCTAAAATCATTCCATATATTATTTAAATAATATATGATTATATTTTCATGAAAATAATTAATAAAAACAATTCTACCATAAAAGTAATTATTATAAGAATATACTTTTATAATAATCAATAATTCTAAAATAAAATTATTTGTAAACATTTATGTTTTAAATATATTTTTATTTACCACATAAATATATATACAAAATATCTTGTACAAATCCTCATTCTTAAAATAATAATAAAAAAAAAAATTATACGCAAAATTTCTTATTTATTTATATAGAAAATATCGGGTTGTTACACGTAGTACAAAGATGAACAGGTGTTGAGATGAACATGACCAACTGGTGATACAAATGAGTATCTTTAGTCGTAGTGCAAAGATGAATATTTGATTCAAGATGTATATTGATTGATGTTACATGGATAAAATATTGAAGATATACTTTTAAATCATAGAAGATAGTAGACTTCATTCTCTACTTAACTCTTCTAATGAATTGTTATTTTCGCTGCGAATATTGATCTAAAACTTGTTGTCCATTATATTGTATCTGATTTATTAAAGGCTAACGATAATTTGTTCTACATTATCTTACTCATAATATTCTTTACTGGGCTAGTTGAGCTCATCATTTTCCTTTTTGTTCCATTTTTCTTCTCAGGTGGCGAGAATATAGCGGGAACTAGTCGGGGTGTGGAGTAATGTTTCAATACAGTTGTTTTAGTAGTCCTCACTATTTTGTAAAATAGTGTATCAATAATTATAATAAAGACTTATTTGAGTTTGGATATTGTCTAAAAGACAATATTTCTATTTAAACTCACAACATTTATGTTATCGTATTTTGCATGACAATTGTAATAATGAAGTTGTAGTTGTTTTATATACCATGTGTTTGGCGACTCGGAATGGGTTGTGTGGACCTATTTTGGAGGCGTCACACTTGGTATCAGAGCTTAGAGATATGGTCTCTAGCGGAGATCAGGGAATAGAACTGGGAGGGGGAGACGAGTAAATCTTTCGTTAGTGTGTCTTACCTAAGCCTATTTATTTGGTCAGTCAGAATATATGGATAATATGTGACATGTTAATTTCTTTAATTAACCCTTGTTTTATGGCAGTATTTGAGAATGGCAGCTGAAAATGTTAACAATGGAGTGAATGAGACCGTGGAGACACCTTTAATCACCAACCAGGAGAACGTGCAACAGGACGACAATGTTCCTCCTATAAACAACATCACCGATCAAACGATGAATGATGTGATGTTTAGAAGGTTTTTGCAGTTCATGTAAAATCAAACGATGGAGACTCGTGTACAAAATATGGGTGGAAATAATAGCAACGCGCGACTTGTAACAGCCAAGCAGTTCAAAGAGTTGGGACCACCAGAGTTTTTGGGAAAGCCAGATCTAATCAAGGCAGAAACGTGGATTAAGCAAATTACCAAGATATTTGATGTCTTGGGATGTGGAGGAACAAAATGTTCCTTTCGCCACCTTTATGTTCCGCGGTGAGGCAGATTTTTAGTGGGAATCTGTGAAGCGTACCCAGCCAGCCGCACTCAATATGTCTTGGGAAGCATTCCAAAAATTATTCAATGACAAGTACTCTTCTGAAAGTATTCATCATATGAAGGAAGTTTAGTTTATCAAACTGGAACAGAACAACATGACTGTGTCTCAGTACGAGGCTAAGTTCGCGGAGTTATCCAAGTTTGTACCTCATTTGGTAGAGAATGAGGAACGAATGACGCGAATGTTTCTAAGAGATTTGAAACCTGAAATTCATCAATACCTTATCTCTCACAAATTTTCTCTATATTCAGATGTTGTGAATCGGGCTCAATTATTAGAGCGAGATAATGAGTCTGTTCAACTGAGGGACAACAACCAGGGTCATACCAGTGGCAGCAGTCATCGGAGCAATGATAACCAGCGGGGAGGAAAATATCCAGACAAAAGCAACCACTACTCTGGTGGTAATCGTGGCCATGATAGTAGAAGAAGCGAGTGGGGGAGATTTCAAAAAGAGGAGGTACAACAATGACAACGTGAAGACATCAGCACCAACATCAACTATTTCTAGGGGAGGAGAATGACCACCGGTCGTATGTTATAAATACGGGAAAGAGGGACACATCAGCCCAAACTGCCCACAACAATTGAAGGTGTGTTATAACTGTGGAAAAGAAGGTCATATAGCTAGAGAATGTCCTATAGCGAAACAAAGTCTAGCAGAGATGGTGACTCCAAAGGTTGTCCCGGACAAGTTAAAGTCGGTGGTTTCTAGAAGAGCGTTTGTCGTGACTGCCCAAAACGCGAGGAACCCAAACGAAGTGATCACGGCTAAGCTAAACATAAACTCTTGCAAAGTTTATACCTTATTAGATACCGGTTCTACCCATTCTTTTATTTCTCTTGCTTGTGCTCAACGTTTGAACATAACTCATGAGAAATTAGACTTTGACTTATCTGTTGAAACTCTGTTAGGAGAAACTTTCATTACATCCACTGTTTATAAATCTTTCTTGATTAAAGTTGGCACCATCACATTACATGTTGATCTCATCTCTTTAAAGATACATGCATTTGATGTAATTTTAGGGATTGATTGGTTAACTACTCATCATGACAAAATTGATTATTTTACGTAATGTTGTTAGTTTTCATATTCCTAACCAACTTTGTTATCATGAATTCAAGCAACCAAACGACTAAAGTCGATCAATCACCATATCAAGCCATAAAGCCATTCGTTTATTGAAAAACGGGTGTCAAGCTTTCTTAGCCCATGTCATGGACTTGAACAAAAATACGTCAGATTTGAATAATATTTCTATTGTTAGTGAGTTTTTTGACGTATTTCTTGAAGAACTTCTCGGTCTACCCCCAGAACGTGAAGTTGAATTCTTTATTGACCTTAAACCTGGTACAAAACCCATTTATAAAACCCCATATCGAATGGCTCCTATTGAACTTCAGGAGTTAAAGGTCCAACTACATGAGTTGTTAGACATCGGTTTCATTCGTTCTAGTACATCTCCTTGGGGTGCTCCTGTTTTATTCGTAAAGAAGAATGACAGGACTATGCGACTTTATATTGACTTCCGGGAATTGAACCATGTCACCATCAAGAATAGGTATTCCCTACCTCGCATTGATGACTTGTTCAACCAGTTACATGGAGCACAATTCTTTTTAAAGATCGATCTTTGTTACGAATATCATCATTGAAGATTAAAGCGAGGATATTCTCGAAGACCTTGAGAACTCGGTATGGGCATTATGAATTCTTAGTCATGTATTTTGGATTGACTAATGCTCCTGATACTTTCATGGATATAATGAACTGTGTGTTCAAGAAATATTTGGATCAGTTTGTTGTTGTCTTTATTGATGACATCCACATCTATTCCAAAATCCGTGAAGATCATGAGCACCATTTGAAGATGGTACTTTAAAGGCTTCGTGATAATAAGTTATATGCCAAGCTGAAGAAATGCGAGTTCTGGCTTGAGGAAGTAGCATTCCTTGGGCACGTGGTGTCAAAACATGGAGTATCTGTTGACCCGACGAAAATTGAAGCAATACAAAGTTGGGAGCAACTGAAGTCGACGACCGAAGTACGTAACTTTCTGGGCTTAGTTGGTTATTATCGGAGATTTGTGGAAGGATTTTCTCGAATTGCTACTCCGTTAACTCAGCTGACTTGGGAAGAAACAAAATTCATATGGAGCGAGGAATGCGAGAAGAATTTCCAAGAGCTTAAGAGGAGACTCATTTCGACACCTGTTCTGAAAACACCATCTGGTTCGGATGGATTTGTTATCTACAGCAATGCTTCGGGCAAAGGGTTAGGATGTGTTCTCATACAACATGGGAAAGTTATAGCCTATGCCTCACGATAATTCAAAGAATATGAGAGGAAATATCATACTCATGATCTAGAGTTGACAGCAGTCGTTTTCACTCTAAAGATTTGGAGGAACTACCTGTATGGAGAGAAAGTGGAGATCTATACAAATCATAAATGCCTCAAATATTTCTTCACCCAAAAGGAACTCAACATGCGGCAATGATGTTGGCTTGAGCGGTTGAAAGATTACGATCATACCATCCAATACCATCCTAGAAAAGCAAACGTGGTAGCTGACACATTGAGTAGAAAATCATATGCAGGTGCGAGTGCGATATTGTCAACGCAAAGGCCCATTTTGTATGACTTGCAAAGGATGGAGATAGAGTTAAAGGCTACAAGTACCCACGTGATGATATCAAATATACGAGTAGAACCGACTTTAATCGATAAAGTTAAAGCTACTCAAGCCACAGACCCAGAGCTGATGCGTATGACAAAGAAAGTACAAGAAGGCGTTATTCCGGAAGCAAGAATCGATGAAGAAGGAATATTTTGAGTCAACTCCAGCCTTTGTGTTTCTAATGACTCTGAAATGAAACATAGAATCATGATGGAGCACACAACACACCATTTGTAATCCATCCTGGAAGTACTAAAACGTATCATGATCTTCGACATACATTTTGGTGGAGAAATGTGAAGAGATAGATTATAGAGTTTATCTCAGGGTGGTTAACTTGACAACGTGTAAAGGCAGAGCATCAAGTGCCAAAGGGTCCATTGCAACCACTTGAGATTCTGAAATGAAAATGGGAACATGTTACCATGGATTTCGTTACAATCTTCCCAAGGTTTCTCAAGGCATAGATGCGATTTGGGTTATTGTAGATAGATTAACCAAGTCAGCTCATTTCTTTCCGATACAAGAGATTTATTCCCTTGAACATCTTGCTCGTATGTACGTGAATAAGATTGTGAGATTGCATGGCATGCCAGTATCCATTGTTTTGGATCATGACCCAAGATTCACTTAACGATTTTGGGTTAGTTTGCAGAAAGCTATAGGCACGGATTTATGATTCAGTTCGACATATCATCCTCAAACGGACGAGAAATTGGAAAGGACTATTCAAACTCTTGAAGATCTATTAAGACTCTGTGTCCTTGACTTTATAGGAAGTTGGGATAAGTTCTTGCCATTAGTGGAATTCTCCTACAACAACAGTTATCAAGCAAGTATTGGCATGGCCCCATTTGAGGCATTGTATGGGTGTAAGTGTTATTCTCCAGTATGCTGGGATGAGGTGGGAGAATCAATGTTGTTGAGACCAGAATTGGTACGTGTGACTATAGAGAAGATCCAAATGACCCGATAATGAATACAAACGGCACGGGATCGACAAAAGAGTTATGCACATCTTCATCGAAATAACGTGGAATTTAATATTGGGGATCATGTATTGTTACGTGTTGCTCCATGGAAGGTAGTTACAAGATTCGGGAAGAAAGGAAAGCTCAATCCATGATTTATTGGTCCATTTGAGATTCTTGACCGAGTAGGAAATGTAGCCTATAGACTCGCCTTGTCGCCAAGTATGTCTCGTGTTCATAACGTTTTTCACATATCCATGCTACGTAAATATGTGAAAGACCCGAACCACATTATTGAATTAGAACTAGATGAGATAACAGAAGATTTAACGTATGAAGAGGTACCTATTAAAATCTTGGATAAGAAGGAACATATTCTATGCTCAAAGGTTATACCTCAAGTCAAAGTTTTATGTAGAAACCACGATATTGAGAAAATGACCTGGGAGTTAGAATCTGATATGAAAACAAGGTATTCTCAACTCTTCGACATACCAGGTACGTATATCAATTTCGAGGATAAAATTTCATAAGGAGGGGAGGTTGTAAGACCCCAACTTTTTATGAATAAAGATTTAATTTCTTTAATTATTATTTTGAATAATAAGGTGTTAATTTGATATAATGCTTTGGTTATAGGTGAAATGTGCAAATTTTGCAAAATAAGCAAGTGGTTATAAAATAGTCATTGTGGTCGGGGAATATTTGTTTGGTCGTGGAATATTTTTCTTTGTCGGGAATATTAAGTAATATGGCATGACCAATTGTGGGCCCTATAACGGAAAAGCGGTCGAATGAAAAAAAAATGGCAAGTTTGATTTTTTTATAAATAATGGCGTAGTTATTCACAATTAACACTGTTGGAATACCCAAGTGGGTTAAAATATAGTAATACGCGAGAGGTTGCACAGAGCATACTGCGGTATTGCTGAATATTTTTGAATTATTGATTCTTACGTAAAGAAGGCACTACTCGATAATTATTCTGATAATTACTTATTCATTATGTTATTTTATTGATTCAATAATTGTTGTGTTGATATTTTATATTATTGTTGTTTCAATAATAGTCACTTTATAAAGTATCTCCATTATCGATCAATAATTCATATTATTTGAATAATATTGTTAGATAGCATTATTAGCAATGTCTAAAGAAGTTCTGTCTAGGAAAGGGGTTTGGTCACCTAATTGTGCGCCAGTAAGGAGAAATCCTTATCGGAAAGCCCCCTCTTTCCTAAGAACGACCTAGTTCTCATTATTGTGATTCTATAATATTATTTTTGAATAATTAATTATTGATTTATATGATAAGAAAATATTTATTTTATGTGGATATAAATGAAGGAATTAATGCTAAGGTATTTTATTAGTATTTTGTCGAAATGGAGGTATTAAAAATCATCCGTATGTAGATTTCGGTCATTTTCCGTTTGGAATTTGAAAAAACTTTCTTCTACAAAGTTGTAGAGAATTAAATTTTATATGGAATAGACATAAAATTCGTATTTTTATGATAAAAGGGCTATTTATTATGAATTATTGAAATTTCGGAAATAAATACTTTTATTAAAAATATGGGTGGGCCCCACTTTTATGTTTTTGTGTAAAAATGTTGAATTTCAAAGGTGATGTGCGTGAATGGCAAAGGAAGCCACCAATAGCAGGTTAGTCAGCTTTGGCGTTCTAAGAATTTTCTTATAAATAGCGTGCTTAAGTTAGAATTGAAAATCCCACCATAATCAGAAATTTTCTCTCCCTATAATATCGAGCGTAATTTTGTGAGTATTTAGATACTTTGAGAGTTGATAAGCAGTGCAAGTTTTCTTCCGCATTATATCCGATATTTTAGTCAGAAGTACTTGTCTTTTGAGGTAAAGGATGTTATTTTCTTCGTTAATGATGTTATTTCTTTTAATATCATTATACCAAAATATTGGTATGAATTTTATTATGAAATTTTTACCTTTTCATGTCGAGGTTACTATTCACGTATACGGCACTATTCACGTATACATCACTATTCATGAATACGGTACTATTCACGAGTACTATTCACGAAGTATGATTTTTCTTATGAAATTTCTACCTTTTTGTGTTGGGGTTACTATTCACGTATACTGCACTATTCACGAATACGACAGTATTCACAGAAAGATTAAATTTTCTTTTCTTTGTTCAAGTTATCTATTATGGTTACTATCTTTGATTGTATCCATGTTTTGATCTTCATTCTTGAATTTTGTTCCACAATTGTTTATTATGGAGTATTTTTGAACTTGGATAAACTAAAGTACGAATCCATAATCTTTGTCCTTTTATCTTATTGGATTCATTTTCTTTAAAATATTTTCATCATTCTCAGTCCTAAATAGTGATATAACTGAATATCTTTGGCCTGTAGTGCAAAGATGAATGATTACCGATGAATATCTTTGACCCGTAGTGCAAAGATGAGCAGGTGTTGAGATGAACATGACCAACTGGTGATACAAATGAGTATCTTTGGTTGTAGTGCAAAGATGAATATTTGGTTCAAGATGTATATTGATTGATGCTACATGGATAAAATATTGATGATGGACTTTTAAATCATAGAAGATAGTAGACTTCATTCTCTACTTAACTCTTCTAATGAATTATAATTTTCGCTGTGAATATTGATCTAAAACTTGTTGTCCATTATGTTTTATCTGATTTATTGAAGGCTAGCGATAATTTGTTCTACATTATCTTAGTCATAATATTCTTTATTGGGCTAGTCGAGCTCATCATTTTCCTTTTTGTTCCATTTTTTCTTAGGAGACGAGAATATAGCGGGAACTAGTCGGGGTGTGGAGTAATGTTTTAAGATAGTTGTTTTAGTAGTCCTCACTATTTTGTAAAATAGTGTATCAATAATTGTAATGAGGACTTATTTGAGTTTGAATATTGTCTAGAAGATAATATTTGTATTTAAACTCACAGCATATATGTTGTCGTATTTTGCACGATAATTGTAATAATGAAGTTATAGTTGTTTTCTGTACCATTTGTTTGGCAACTCAGAATGTGTTGTGTGGACCTATTTAGGGGAAGTCACATTCGTGTATCGATCTTTCCTTCTGCAAGGCGTTATTGGCTTGTGTTGCGATCCTTTATCAATGATATCCGTTCTTTGGGAGTTGGCTTTTACTTTGTCGAGAGGTCCTTTCATTGAAGGCATTCTACTCTTGGTGGTCCCCTCGTACCATCGGAGCCCATACATGTGTCACTCAGTTTATGGGGGATATGGTTCCTGGATCCGTGATGATGACGGATTGGATGGCATGCGTCTGAGATCCTACTCATTTGATGAAGATTGATAACTTGACCTGGCAGTTGGATCGGGCACATTTTTTTCATCTGACATTTGGGCAGAGATCCTTCCGAGGCGGATACTTTTGATCCTTCCAGCTCAAAGAATGGCCCTTCAGGTGACCCATATGGTTTTGACAGTGCAGATCCTCCATTGTATAGGCCTGACATCCCTCTTGGCGGAGATCCAGTGACTCGAGAGGAGTTACATCAGATGGACAGGATAGATGATGTAGACATCAATACCATTGAATTCTTCTGATGTATTTTCTCGCTATATCTTTTGATAGGCCTCTGTTAGATATTGGGTGGTTGTGCCCCATTCTCGTTATATCTTTTGATAGGCCTTTGTTAGTTGTAAAGCGTTTGTGCCCCATTTCCCTGTATTTTCCAGCTGTACAAAGATGATGTATTAGATGATGATGTACTTAGGAATGTATATATACTGTTTTCCATTCCCTACATCATATTGACATATATTGTTTGTCATGTGTAAGATCCCAAATTTTTATGAAATGAAAGTATTCAATTTTCTTATAATTATTATATTATTTAGTAAATGGTTAAATTGATAAAAAGATTTAAGTTAAGGGTGATACGTGAAAATTTTGCAAAGTAAAATAAGTTGTTATAAAATATTCGTTTGGTCGGGGAATATTATTTTTGTTGGGGAATATTCGTACGATGGCACAATCATTGGTGGACCCCACAATAGAATTATTGTCAAAGATAGAAAATGACAGAAATGTCTTTTTTATAAAAATAACGGTGAAAGTTTTACCGTTAACTGTTGAAATACCCAGTGGTAAAAGTATAGATATACGCGTGTTGCATAGTAGCACACGATATTGATTATTGATGCTTACGTAAGAAGCTACTCTATTATACTCAATTATTACTACAGTAATTGATGCATAGTATCTCATATTATTGATTGATTATTATCACGCAGTATCATCATAATATTTTATATTATTAAATCAATAATTGAGACCTGAAAGTTATTCATATTTTTATTTACAATATTGATGATGTCTAGAAAGTTCACATCGAGAAATGGGTTTGGTCACCTAATTGCTTGCGAATAGGGAGAAATCCTTATCGGAAAGCCCCTCTTTCACAGGAATGATCCGGTTGTTAAATATTGTGAGTTATAATAGTAATGATGAATAATTGTTGAAAGATTAAATATGTGTTGATTGAAGATAAAAGGATTTGTGGTAATATTTATTCAATCTTTGATATAAATAAGAAGTTTGTTAAGAGACGTTTGTGGTAAGTTTAGTTTATTCTATGGGGGCCCATATGTCATCATCTAAAAGTCACTTTCGCCAATAGTAATAACCTTTACCAGATGTCAAACCACTTGTTGTTTCATATTACAAGCGTCGAACCAATTGTCGTTTCACGTTATAGGCGTCGAACCAATTTTCGTTTCACATTACAGGCGTTAAACCACTTGTTGTTTCACATTAGAGGCGTCAAACCACTTTTCTTTTCACATCACCAGTCGTCAAGCCACTTGCTTTTTCACATTGCAAGGGCTAAACTAGAAATCCTCTATAAATAGAAGCTTATTTCTTCTTTCATCTCACCAATTCACTACGACTCACTAGAGAATTCTATAGAGTGAAAATCAGAGAGAAAGAAGAAGAGTATTTTGTTACTATACTATTTCAGTATCCAATCTCCTACTAAGGTAAGGGGTATTATTTCTTTCGTATTCATATAGGGATATTATTTTTGTTCAATATTCAGATGAAATAATATTTTCTTCCATACTCTGTAGTATGTAAGTAATATTATTTCATTTCAGATTCTGAATTGTACACTTATGTTGACAAATATTGCTTCTATACTCCTTGAAATTAGTAGAATATCATTGGAATTTGCACTTCATCTAGTATTGTTTCACAATGATATTTTTCAGAACATTCTTGGTAAAGTTTAATCTTTTCATGCCTGAGTACTATTCACGGGGTACTATTCATAAAGTACTATTCACGGGATACTATTCATGACAAAAATTAATTTCTTTCATGTCCAAATTATTTTTGATACAATATTATTCTTGAATTTTACTCCACAAAGCAGTATCATGTTGACAATTTGGACATTATTGAATTCTGGATAAATTGAATTATAAATCTTTAAAAATTTTCATTGCTCTCATTTAATTGAATTCTTATATCATTGTCATCATCCTCATGCTTATATTATGATGAAAGTCATCTTTGGCCGTAGTGCATAGATGGACTGTTGATTGATATGATTATGACCAGGGATCATTTGGTATAATCATGACCCGAAATGTTACAAATGATGTTGTAAAAGTCATCATTCGCCGGTAGTGCATTGATGGACAGTTTTTGGTATGATCATAACCATTAGTGATAAAAATGAATATCATTGGCCCGTAGTGCATGGATAATTCAGTGATGTGGATTATTTATTTAGTTGAGTCCCAGCAATAAAATTGATGATAAACTTTTAAATCATAGAAGATAGTAGATATCATGCTCTACTTGACTCTTCTAATGGATTATTTGTTCCACTGCAGTTAAACTTGGTGTTTATTGTATTTTATCAGTTTAACATTGTTGAAGGCTAATGATTATTTATTCTGCATTATTTTAGTCATAATATTTCTTCTTTGGACTAGTTGAGCTCACCCTTTTGCTTTCACTTTGTTCTCTTGAAATGAGAATATAAGCGGACGAAGTCGAGAAATGAGTGACAGTCCGAGATAGGTGGCTATAGTAGTCCTCACTATTATGTGAAATAGTGTGATAATAATTTTAATGACTTTATTTGAGTTTGGATACTCTCTACGAGACATTATCCGTGTTGAAACTCTAAGCTACATCATTGTGTCGTCTTCAGATAAAAGAAGTTTGTATTTAAATTCTGTACCATGTATTTGGCGACTCAAGATGAGTGATGTATACCTATTTTGGGGGCGTCACATCATGCATGTATTATGTTATGCATATGTATGTCCAAAGATGTTCAACATTGACCCCTTGATGGTGTTATGATCTGACACACACAGATGTCTTCCTCGACGTTAAGCCGCATTGATCACACCCACCAAAGATTTGTAGTCTCATGTTTGAGATCTTGGTATGATAGTTTATAACCTCCAAATATGGTGATTGTAGTTCAGCTGTTGCCGCACTCTATGACCCTCCTGATGTTCCAGGTTCCATTAGGCTTTGTAGAAGGCATGGTGGAGCACTAGGTACAAGAAAGGCAGGTTTTTCGTCTTGAGACCCAAGAGTTGACTCCTACCTTAGAGGAGTATGAGTGTTTGACGGCTTTGCTACTGGACAAGCCTTGCGCTCAGATGGCTATCGATGATATGGGCCTGCAGTTCATGACCCTCACCAGGTTGAGGCATAGAGTAGCACAGGATGAGATTACATCCAGAGCATCACGGTGTCCAACGTTTGATGTTTTATGATAGATGATTCATTTCAACACGATTATGCACATCACTCCGGGGATTTCACCACGTCGGAGGATCAGTGGCGTGTTGCCAGAGTATATACATTCATGATATGCATAGTGGCTTATTTGTACATGCCATTGTATATGGATCATCTAGACATCAGTGTCGTTATGGCAGTGAGAGCTCTTAGGGAGGGTTATATCATTGTACCGATGATTGTGGCAGAGACATTGAGGTCAGCCACGTATTGCCACACCCATTCTGTAGGGGTATTTACATGTAGCTCAGTCTTGTTGTATGTGTGGTTCATGTCACACCTGAGACCGATTGTCACCTTCCGACGGCATGGGTACTACTTTTCCCATGAGATAGCCATGTCTTACTCCTTTCAGCCATCGGAGTGTACAGATGCTGCATCCTGGTCGGTGTTCTTGGCAGGGATCGAGGATCCATTTGACATTTACAGGTATACGGGATCAGCTCTCTCCTACGACTTCATTACTCATACACACGGTGTGATGCCCCAAAATAGGTATACATCACCCATTCGAGTTGTCAATACATGGCATGAAACAACTACAACTTTATTATTACTACTGATAAAACTATGAGTTTGAATACAAATATTATCTTCTAGACAATATCTATACTCAAATAAATCCTCATCACATTTATTGATACATTATTTTACAAAATGGTGAGGACTACTAAATAACTCTCTCTAGAACCTTCATTCCATACCCCAGGCTACGTATTCGCTATATTCTCGCATCCTAAGAAGAAAAATGGAACAAAAGAAAAGGGTGAGCTCAACTAGCCCGATAAAGAATATTATGACTAAGATAATATCAACAAATTATCGTTAGTCTTCAGGGAAAAATCTAATAGAATACTGATAGACAACAAGTTTTAAATCAATATTAGCGGTGAAATTATAATTCATTAGAAGAGTTAAGTAGAGCGTGCAAACTACTATCTTCATGTATGAATTTAAAAGTTCATCGTCTATCTTGTATCCTTGTAACATCAATCAATATATATCCGGAATCAAATATTCATCTTTTGCACTTCTGAGCGAAAGATATTCATCGATTAATTAAATTGTTCATCTAAACACCTATTCATCTTTTTACTCACAGACCAAAGATATTCATCGAAAATCATTCATCTTCGCACTACTGCCAAAGATATTCAATAATATCATCATTTAAGACCGAGGATGATGAAAATATTTTAAAAAGCGAATCGATTATCATTAAAAATTTGATTGAAAAGTTGATTAATACTTGACATAATGATATTAGAATAAATAATATCATTAAAAAAAAAAAAATATCCCTTACCTCGAAAGATCGATTACAAATTTGAAACATCGGATATAAGCAATGACTTGAACTTGCATAGTATATAAATACTCAAAATATACTCAAAATACTCACAAGAATACGCCTAATATAATATAGAGAGAAAACTTAAGTTTACGTTGTGATTTTCAATTCTAACCTAAGCACCCTATTTATGGAAAATGCTTAGAACACCAAAGTAGAAAATTTAATAAATTAATATTATTTATTTTCCACATCTTCTACGCATCCAAGCATCTGAATTCAGTCTCTAGCACGTGTTAAAGATGCCCACCAAACAAATAAAACGTTTTCTTATTTAAATTATTTTAAACTTCCAAAAATCAATTATTTGAACTTGAACTTCAATAATTCATAATAAATAGCCCTTTGTCGGAAATTTTGAATCAACAGCAACTTTTTATAGGAAATTCCATTATCTACAACTGCGGAAGGAAGTTTTTCCAA